>JAHHUM010000868.1:1420198-1692698 GCA_036173005.1 Crenichthys baileyi
TGAAATGTTCTTTATAATCTGCCTACATCATTAGTGTGGATTTGTGCTTTCTGCATGGAGCTCCACAGTTAGAGTGTTGCTCTTAGTGGGTTCTTGCAGCGTCAGAAGTCTGTATTTTGCAGATGTGGATAAGTATGGAAAAAGGTTTGTATTTTCAGACTTCATTCCTAAAGCATTGTCTAAATGTTGGATCTATTTATCCAACTGTTTGCCATCTATAAGTTTGAATATCCATCAACCCATCTTTTTGTCTGTCTTTATCAATATATGGGTTTGTCCTTCTAGTATCCATCCCCTTGTCTACCATTGTTCATATGACCTTCCATGCATTGATCTGCCCATCCATTCATCTAGATGTCAGTTTGTTTCTTTCCGTTAATTTGGATCTGTCCGTCCATCTTACCATTGGTCCCTTCGTCTATCCACTCTTCCTTCCTTCCTTTCTTCCATGTTTGAAGCATTACCCCTGTAAACAACCTCTTCCACAAATTCATTGTGAAGTTGTGTATTTCTGTGTGGAAATAGCCAAAGTGGATAGTTTGTGGAAAAAGGTAGAATTTATGAATGGAAAATTGAGGCTGTAATGGAGAACTTTGGTGTTTTTAGCTTTCAGAAGGGCCCTTTTCTGCTGAAAGCAGTCCCAGTTGTCGCTACAGTTGCTCTACTTCTTTATACTCTGGTGATATCTGGAGGCAGATGTAAAATATATTTAGCAGTAGGTATCAGATTTTAAATTGGTTTATCACAAAGCAGAGATTTGTTTTTTTTCTGGGCACATAAAGCTGGAATGAAGCATGACCTATGTGATCTCCTTTGGAGAAGGGTTGTTAACATGACTGGGAGTCATGTTCTGCAGCTTTGTGTTAAACCCTGTTTCAGCACTAAGAAACCCTTGATTTGTTTCCAAAATCTTTTTCGCCAAAATGTTAGAAGTAGAAATATATTTTGTTTATATATGTCTGCACTGGTTTTTATGTTGGCCTTATCTTGTTTTGCCTTCTCCTCAGGTCATTAACACTGGGGTGAAGGTGTGGTCTCGCAACAGTGATGGAGAGGAGTTTGGCTGTGCTTTCAGGCTGGCTCAGGAGGTAAACACACACCCACACACACACACATACACAGTGATTTCTTTTTATTTAATAGAGCCCAGCCATTAGCAAGTTACAATGACTCCTCTCAGGTCGCTACAGCGCCCCACAAATGTTTTCATAGCCTTTAAACTGTTTCTGGTAGGAAAATGATGCAAAGTTTTCAAAAATGTTTACAAATAAGGACCTGAAAATTGCAGTTGTTCTGTGACGGCCTCAGAGGTTTGTTAGAGAACATCGGTGAACAAGCACAGCAGACAGGTCAGGGGAAAGTGTAAGAGAAATTTGAATGCAGGTTCTGGTTGCAGGACAGTATCCCAAACGTTGCATATCTCAATGTTTAATCCATTATCTGAGAATGGAAGGGTTATGGCACAATTGTATACTGAGCGAGACGTGGCCGCCTGTCTAAACTAACAAGCTGCAGAAGGAGAGCTTTAATCCGAGAAGAAGCCAAAAGGCCTATGGAGGCTCTGGAGGACATCCAAAAATGGCAGCAAGAAAAAGATTGTTGGGGTGAAAAAAGCCATAAGGAGCCCCATTTGTACAAAGGCCAAGGGACACGCTTAACAAGTGGAAGGAAGGTGCTCTGGTCAGATTAGCCCAAAAATGTTCTTGGCCCACATGCAGAAATATTTTCTGGAAAACATCATGCTGACCACAACAAACCCAATAGAGAAACATGGTGGTGGCAGCATCATGCTTGGTTGGATTATTTTGTTCAGCTGGGACAGGGAAGCTAGTCACAGTTAATGGGACAGTGGATGGAGCTAAATACAGGGCAGTGTAATGGTTTACGTCAATGATGCTTGATTACTGTTTCAAGGCTCTGTATAAGAGCCGTAAAGATGATTTAAAATCTTTTTTTAAACGAGCTTCATGGATGTTTGTGTATGACCTTTTCACAGCTACATGTTATCAAAGTTTATTTGTTTGAAGTTCAGACGAGCAGGAAACTGTTCGTCCTGTAGCACCACAGGTCCGATGAGCCTGAATAGCAAGCGTGCCACATAGTTTGCACTCATTTATTTCATGTTTTTTTAGCCCTACGGTTTTACTATCCACGTCTCATCTCTGTCCCTCTCAGGGTATCTACACTCTTCAGCCGTATATCCGTTCCAGGATAGTCAGAGTGAGCGTGGAGGACACCAAAGTGCTGCTGACACAGGAGAACCCCTTCCTCAGCAAGCTGGAGGACGACGCGCACGCCCAGGCCAAGCAAATGGGTATGCCTCGTCATGTTCATGCTGCACCTACCTGCATTTAAAAAATAAGAAAATGTATTCATCTTCTCCTTAAAAAACTGCTGATGTAGCGTTATTCATCTCCTCCTCGGGTTCTAATTACATGTAGCGAGCCTGGTAGCGTTTTCTGGCGGTGCGAGTATAGAAATAGACTTTGAAATGATCTATCACTTTGTAGTCATAAATCATCATTATATCATTAATTCCTCCACAGGAATGGGCAGCATAGTGTTGAAGTACATCCCAAACCCGAAGTAAGCCGTTCAATCCACATCCGTTTTTGGGAATATTAATACATTTTAAAGTGATGTCCTGGTCTGTGTTGCTTACACCTGTTACCCCCCCTCTGTTTGACAGTAACCCCTCAGAGCCTCAGTGTCCCATCCAGCTGTGCGGCTGGAGGGGAAAAACGTCCATTCGTGCCTTCGTCCCCCGCAACGAGCGGTTCCATTACCTGAGAATGCTGGGCGTGGAGGTGTTCAGAGATAAGCAGGGCCTTGGGCAGAGAAGGAGGGATGGTGCGAAGGAAGAGAAGGAGGAGGAGGCAGAGGATGATGTGGAAAAAGACGCAGAGGCAGCACTGGAAAAAGAGGGAGAGCTGAAGCATGGTGATAAAAACGGATCACTGGAACCAAAGACTGAGAGCGGAAACAAGGAGAGTAGCACCTGAAAGACTTGAAGGAAGAACAGCAGATTGTTGACTGATTGGAGCTGCAAGTGCTGTTCTCCAGATCCCAAACCACATGATGCTGTAGAAGAGCATAATGTGCCTCTGGTCACCACTGGACCAGCGTCCTCTCAGTTATGGACTCCTTTGGGAGGTTTCATTTCGGCTCCCCTGTAGGAGTCATATTTTTAGTTAAATGACTTGTATTATTTTTAATCTTGTTTCTGTTGATGTTTTATCTAGTATAATCCACTGATAAAGTGGCCTATTTTTCTTTATTATATTTTAAATACCCGTCACCTAATCTTCCACTGTAAATCAGAAGTACAAAGTTAATTAAAAATGTTGACATTTAGCTTCGTGATGTTTTACATGGTTGCACTTCATGAGCATCGCGGGACTGTTTGGTTGTAATCAGGAACATTAAAACATGCCAAAGATGGTGTGAACCTGAAGAGCAGCAGCAGTGGCACTACTGTTTTTATTTATTTGCTCTATAAAAACAGACGTCTGGGCGATCTCTAGTTTTATCAGCCTAACAAAGGTGAATTTGCAGCTTAAGGCAACATGTTGAGTCTGAAAGAAACTGATCCAATAACATAGCCTTTGTCCAAACAATAAAAAGTTGGTTGCTAGGTTACATTCGTTTTAGGACAAACTGAAAGACAATTTCCATTGCAAGAAAACCGCATCCACACAATTTTCCAGACTGTTAATGGTTTAAAAGCTGCTTAGATTGAACAATTGCAGAACATATATATTTAGCTGCTGCTGTGGTGTTCATGGACGGGATCTCAAGGCATAATCATGAAGAGTGTCTCACCTTTTGAGCTTCTTCTGGCTTCGACCGCCAACTTGCACTGGAACGATTTCCAGCTGAGTGTGAACCGGCAGGGATGAGAATCTGCTCCTCTAAGTCTGAGGCCTTGGTTCTCAAGGTGGACTGCCTCTGGGTTGGTGGTCAGTCTGTGCCTCAAGCAGAGGAGTTTAAGTATCTTGGAGTCTTGTTCACTAGTGACTGTAGGATGGAGCAGAAGATGGATGGATTTGGGCTTCGTCTGCACCAATGTAGGCACTGCTCCAGTTTGTTGTGGTGAAAAAAGAGCTGAGCCAAAAAGCGAAGCTCTCGATTTATCGGTCCGTCTACATTCTGGCCCTCATCTCTATGAGATATGGATCATGACTGAAAGAACAAGATCCTAGACACAAGTTGTATCGAATGGAAACAGCCCCCTGGGTGGCTCCCTTTGGTGGGCACTTCCCACTGGGAGGGAGAGCCCGGGGAACATCCAGAACGCGCTGGAGGGACTATATGTCCTGGAAACGCCATGGGATTCCCATTGAATAAGCTGGAGAGGGATGTCTGGGTTTCCCTCCTGGATCTGTGACCCCCTCGGCATGTTCTCAGATAAGCAGAAGACAGTTGATGGATGGATGAACAACTGTCAGCAAAACACGGCAAAATATATCCAATTCTGTGATATCTAAGACAGTACAGTAAAATGATAATTCGACCAAATTACAGCATAGAATTTGTAAATTGCTAAATACCAGTTTAAATCTATTATAAAACCAGTAGCTTCCATTAAATCTTCAACTCAGTGCAGTTCCTCATCCTGAGCAAGCACTGGGTGGCTGTGAACAGGAACCTGAAACAGAACCAGGCTCAGGATCAGCTGCCATCTCCCTCGATTCAACAAACAATGGACTTAGGCAAGGTTTCACCTTTTTGATATTCTATCACTTACCTTCTTAAAAAAACTAAAATAGTCTTTATATTCAAAGGTTAGATGGTAGAATTGGATTTGTGCAAGAAAAATGCTGGCAGTCAAAAAATTCACCTCAAGAACGGCAGAAACCTTTATTTTTCTAGAAGTCAAATCAAAACCTATGATGTAAGTGGCTTTGTTCTTCCCAAGGACCGAAACGCAGATAACACTAGGAAGAAATTTATTAACAGTTTCTGAAATGACTAACAGAACCTTATTCAGGGTTTAAATGAATCATTCACCAGATTAAAGTGATGGATGCATTTGAGCAAGAAAAGGCTCTGCAGTTCAAGTCGTCATGGTTTAATGGAAGGAAAAAAATAAAGCTATCAAGACACAACTGTTTAGATGAAGAGTGGTTGTCAGAATTAAGTGAAAGGTAAGTCAGGAGAAAGCATGTTATCTGCATGTGTGGAAATCACTTCAAGCACAGAGGCGGAAGTGTAATTGTGTGGAGGGGTCTTTTTTCATAGTACTGGTTTACTTAAAGGACAATATTTATTCTGGTTGGCATTTATTATGACCACCATGACTCGGACCTGCATCTGAAAACCTTCCGTTTGTAATCAGTCAACACAGGTCTGCGCCACATCTAACTTTTAGAAGATCTTTGGAAAACCATTGATTTGATCTAGAAGAAAGCAAGCAAGAGAATCATTTAAAATAACTTTTCTTTTTAACTCCAGTTTTTTAATCATAGACGAGATGTGTCCAGGCTTTGGACTGACGCCTCGTGTTGCAATTATGACTGATGTACACAGATTTCATAACTCAAGGTTGTTTAATTTCCTTAAATCGCAGATGAGGAAAAATGTCAAGGAAAGACAAACTTCAGCATCTCAAATCTTTGCTGCATCTTCCCAATGCTTTCCACGGCTGCACTGGATGGATGGATGGACATGTCTTGCTCTTGTTTATTACTTAGTCCTACTGCCTTGACAACAGCTGTCATGACAACCAGCCCCCTTAACCTCTCTGTGGTGATGGGAGAGAACGCAGAACACAGAGCATCCTGTACTTCTCTCTTGTTTTTGTCTCTGCATTTATCGACTTTTTCTGTGGTTTATTCTTGTTTTGTTTGTCTAACATTGTGTGACGTGGCTCTGGTGATTCAGGAGGGCAGCTGTCATGTCGAGTACCTTGGCTTGGTCAGATCTATCTCATGAAGCAGGGGTCTGAGAGCAGAAGAGTCTGTGCCTAATGATAAATGTCATGGGTAGCAAAGAAACCATGACTTCAATCCAAATAATCTGGGTATTCTGTCACATTACAACTATAGTTCAGTTTATTTTACAGGGATTAATGTGATAGAAGAACACAAAGAAGCACATGAATTAAAAGGAAAATTATACATGGTTTTAAGTTGTATTTGTTTGTTGTATTTAGCTCCATCCTTGCTGAGGAAAAACATGAATTATACATGGTTTTAAGTTTTGTTGTATTTAGCTCCATCCTTGCTGAGGAAAAACATGAATTATACATGGTTTTAAGTTTTGTTGTATTTAGCTCCATCCTTGCTGAGGAAAAACATGAATTATACATTGTTTTAAGTTTTGTTGTATTTAGCTCCATCCTTGCTGAGGAAAAACATGATGTGTGTAAAGGGTGATGTGCAGTGTTTTTCTGTCATATTAAGCCTTTGGCATATAGGGCATACAGTTCAGTTTTGGTCTCATCTGATTGGCTGGATGTTTTAGAGTTGTTTTGCTGGAAGGTGAACCTTCTGCCCCAGTCTCAAGTCTTCCAGGATTGCCCTGTATTCCACCTTCCAACTAACTTTGACTAGCCTCTCTGTCCCTGCTGAAGAAAAGCATCCCCACAGCATGATGCTGTTTAGGGTGATGCACACTCACAGTTTCCCACCACACATCCACTTTTTTAATTTGCACTGAAATTATTGGTTGCAATGCGACATCATATAAAAAGTTCTAAGGGAATGGATACTTTTGAATGGTGATGTACAGGTGTTGGACAATGAAACTGAAACACCTGGTTTTAGACCACAATAATTTATTAGTATGGTGTAGGGCCTCCTTTTGCAGCGTCAATTCGTCTTGGGAATGACATATACAAGACTTGCAGGATAGTGGCCAGGTCACTACGTGATACTGGTGGAGGAAAACGTTTCCTGACTCGCTCCTCCAAAACACCCCAAAGTGGCTCAATAATATTGAAATCTGGTGACTGCAGGCCATGGGTGATTTTCAACTTCACTTTCATGTTCATCAAACCAATCGTTCACCAGTCTTGCTGTGTGTATTGGTGCATTGTCATCCTGATACACGGCACCGCCTTCAGGATACAATGTTTGAACCATTGGATGCACATGGTCCTCAAGAATGGTTCGGTAGTCCTTGGCAGTGACGCGCCCATCTAGCACAAGTATTGGGCCAAGGGAATGCCATGATATGGCAGCCCAAACCATCACTGATCCACCCCCATGCTTCACTCTGGGCATGCAACAGTCTGGGTGGTACGCTTCTTTGGGGCTTCTCCACACCGTAACTCTCCCGGATGTGGGGAAAACAGTAAAGGTGGACTCATCAGAGAACACTACATGTTTCACATTGTCCACAGCCCAAGATTTGCGCTCCTTGCACCATTGAAACCGACGTTTGGCATTGGCATGAGTGACCAAAGGTTTGGCTATAGCAGCCCGGCCGTGTATATTGACCCTGTGGAGCTCCCGACGGACAGTTCTGGTGGAAACAGGAGTGCTGAGGTGCACATTTAATTCTGCCGTGATTTGGGCACCCGTGGTTTTATGTTTTTTGGATACAATCCGGGTTAGCACCCGAACATCCCTTTCAGACAGCTTCCTTTTGCGTCCACAGTTAATCCTGTTGGATGTGGTTCGTCCTTCTTGGTGGTATGCTGACATTACCCTGGATACCGTGGCTCTTGATACATCAAAAAGACTTGCTGTTTTGGGGTCACAGATGCGCCAGCAAGACGTGCACCAACAATTTTTGTCCTCCTCTGAACTCTGGTATGTCACCCAAAATTTTTGTGTGCATTTCAATATTTTTGAGCAAACTGGGCTCTTACCTGCTAATTGAACCTTCACACTCTGCTCTTACTGGTGCAATGTGCAATCAATGAAAACTGGCTACCAGGCTGGTCCAATTTAGCCATTAAACCTTGCACACTAAAATGACAGGTGTTTCAGTTTAATTGTCCAACCCCTGTAGTTCAAAGCAGAGCAGAATTAAGGGTACTAACCTAGTGAAGCCTAAATAGTGAAAAGAAATCCACAATTGTTTCAAGCTGAACCAAAGATATCACAGAAAAGGAGGGAGGTGGGAATCTTTATAAGTTTAGGGAGCATAAAGGTAGATGAGCAAAGGAAGGCTGAGCGAACCTCTGGTGATAAATAAACAGAATTGGACAGATAGGAAGAGGCATGGAGATAGAGAAGTTGTTAGTCACAGGCTTGTGTGTGTTTGGGTGTAGGTGTGTTTAAGTTACTTCAGCTCAGCTTGCCTTTGTGTGGTCCTAATGTGTGTGTGAGTGATTACTTTTGCCTTTTAACCTCAACCTTAAAAGCCATTAATGCTCTCAATGACATCAGCTGTACTGGACTCATACATTAGCTTTATGTGACTTTTCTCCTTTGCCGTCGACTGAACCTCTCCACTGTCTTTTTATCCTATGGAGCTCCTCTCAATTTTTTTTTTCTTTACTCAGTTCAGACAAATCAGTCTGCTCTCTATTCTAATTATTTTTCTCCCGGAGAAGCTTTTTTAAAGCACTCAAAACTGAAAAATATTTTTCCAGCTTTTGATCTCAATTTGAGATGTTGCTTTTTTGTTTTCCCTCAATACAACTAATGTCCTTCATCTCCCTGTCTTTGTAGGAAATGTTAAGATGTTGCAGAATTACATTTATTTTTATTTTTATTTTTTTAAATAAGTACATTTCTTTCCATTAAAATAGCCATCCTTTCAGCTAATTTCATTTAAAAGGGGAAAAGCTTTTTGGTTTTTTTTTCTTTAGCATTTCAGTTTAGAAGAGTGAAACTGATTAATAAATTTGTGGTCGTGGTCCATGTCTTTAACATTTTTGACATTTTCCAGAAGTTACATCATCAAGTAGGAGATTCCTGAAACTCAGTAGTTACTTGGTGTTGAGCTGGAAGAACCATTTACTGGTCATTGAAATTGGACGATTATCCCTTTTCCCATTTTCTTAAGTGCTACGTTTTTTATTTTATGCTCCAAGTTGCTGTGAAAACTCAGTGTGTTGTACTGCACAGATATTGTCACATGATGGATACTTTTTGCTTTTAAANTTTTTTTTTTGACTTAATTTCTTCCTTATGTTCCCGTGTCTGTCCTCCCTTGTGTTCTTCCTTCCTTCCATTTTCCTTGTCTTATCTTTATGTCCTTTCTTTCCTATGTGTCCTTTCCTTGGATGGTCTTTTTGTCCTTCCTTCACTGTGCCTTACCTTCCTTCCTTCTGCTTTAAAAATCTAATGATTTGATTGTGTCTTTACACAACAAATGAATCAAGCAATGAATCAATCTTGTACAATTCTGTTCGCTGCCCTACTTACCTAACCTCATTTCCCTTATCTTTTCTAATAACATTAATGTAAATAAAGCATTATTTGAATGTTTTTTATACACTGCTCAAAAAAATAAAGGGAACACTCAAATAACACTTTTGGAATGAATGAATGAAATATTCTCATTGAATACTTTGTTCTGTACAAAGTTGAATGTGCTGACAACAAACCCCCAAAAAAAATCATCAATGGAAAATCAAATTTATTAACCATGGAGGCCTGGATTTGGAGTCACACCAAAATTAAGTGGAAAAACACACTACAGGCTGATCCAACTTTTTGATGTCATTTCCTTAAAAAAGTCAAATGAGGCTCAGTATTGTGTGGGGGCCTCCACGTGCCTGTATGACCTCCCTACAACGCCTGGGCATGCTCCTGATGAGAGGGGGAAGGTCTCCTGGGGGATCTCCTCCCAATCTGGACTAAAGCATCTGCAACTCCTGGACAGTCTGTGGTGCAACGGGGATTTTGGTGGATGGAGCGAGACATGATTCCCAGATGTGCTCAATCGGATTCAGGTCTGGGGAACGGGCGGGCCAGACCATAGTTTAATGTCTTCATCTTGCAGGAACTGCTGACACACTGCGGGCCACATGAGGTCTAGCATTGTCCTGCATTAGAAGGAACCGGGGCCCAACCGCACCAGCATATGGTTCTCACAAGGGGTCTAGGGATCTCATCTTGGTACCTAATGGCAGTCAGGCAAACCTCTGGCGAGCACATGGAGGGATGTGGTCCTCCAAAGAAAAATGCCACCCCCCCACCTTACTGACCCACTGCCAAAACCCCGGTCATGCTGAAGGGATGTTGCAGGCAGCAGATCGCTCTCCACGTTTTCCAGACTCTGTCCATGTCACATGTGCTCAGTGTGAACCTGCTTTCACCCTGAAGAGCAAGGGGCCAGTGGGGGAATTTGCCAATCCGGGGGTTCTCTGGCAAAAAGCCAAGCGTCCTGCACGGTGTGGGGGTGTAGCACAACCCCCATTTGTGGAAGTCAGCGCCTCATGCCATCCCCATGGAGTCGGTTTCTAACGTTTGTGCAGACACATGCACATTTGTGGCCTGCTGGAGGTCATTTTGCAGGGCTTGGGGTGCTCCTCCTTTCCTCCTTGCACAAAGGCGGAGGTAGCAGTCCTGCTGCTGGGTTGTGCCCTCCTACGGCCTCCTCCCCGTTCTCCTGGTGACTGGCCGGCCCCCTGTAGCGCCTCCAGGCTTTTTGGACACTACGCTGACAGACACAGCAAACCTTCTTGCCACAGCTCGCATTGATGTGCCATCCTGGATGAGCTGCACTACCTGAGCCACTTGTGTGGGTTGTAGAGACCGTCTCATGCTACCACGAGTGTGAAAGCACCACCAACATTCAAAAGTGACCAAAACACCAGCCAGAAAGCATAGGTACTGAGAAGTGGTCTGTGGTCCCCACCTGCAGAACCACTCCTTTATTGAGTGTGTCTTGCTAATCACCAAAGAGTTCCCTCTGTTGTCTATTCCATTTGCACAACAGCATATGAAATTGTCAATCAGTGTTGCTTCCTAAGTGGACAGTTTGACAGAAGTTTGATTTACTTGGAGTTATATAGTGTTGTTTAAGTGTTCCCTTCATTTTTTTGAGCAGTGTATTCATCAGAATTTAAGAACTTTGAATAATCCATGACTCTCTCTTTTATTGTGGTATATACGTGGTATATATGACACAGAGGCCCATTTCTCCTGGCCACTCTTGAAAATGGGAATGACAAGAAAACATACAATCCAAATTGTACTGTGGTGTTTGATGTATGCATCAATATAAGGTTATCCTTTTAAACATATGGTAGCAAGTAAAAATATTTAATATTCTGTTCTTTTTTACTGTAATGACAATCACAAAGGAAATTAGGGTCTTGTTTATACTTCACAATACATTTTAAGTAGGTTTTAAACTGAAACTGTGTCAACAGGTTTACCAAAAGCCTTAAACTGTCGGAGTACAAACTATGTGCATATGATTTCAGTCTGGGTGTGTCTGAAGACCAAAAATAAAGAAGTTAAAGTTGACCCTTTTAAAAAAGTACTGTACCCCAAAAATTTCAATTCAAACCATTTAAATGCTGTTACTGCAACTAAAGCATTTTTTGTTTTTTTGAGTTGGTCAGTGTCTGGGAACTTTTCATTAATAATCCATGACTTCCGGTTTTACCACAAACCTAATTATGGTGTGACACATGGCCAATTTTAAGTACCCACTCTTCACATTAGGAAAGATAAGAAAATGGGCCTTTTTTTAAATGTGGAGAGCCCTGTAGCTGTGTCAGGCTTGTGGATTTAGTGTTCTTTCCTGCATGGAAACAAGGTAAACAAGGTTGATATGACAGATGAGATGGGCCTCAAAATTTGAGCCACACTCAAATAGCCACAGGCTATAATGCAAAGTGCAAGCTCAAGCATATCATTAAATATCAACATCAACACAAAACACAGCAACCCCTGCCAGCAACAGTTGTAAGACACGTGAAAATTAAGTAAGAGGTGTGGTCCTGGTTTCTGGGCTAAAGCTGCAAACCAGGCGCAGATACAGGATGTGACACACTTCAAACCACAGGAATATATCGTCTTTCAGACTAAACCTACCATTTGTCCTTGTCTTGCTCTTCTTTTAAAATATTGGTCAGCGTTTCCTTTATCACTTCAGAGATCTGTCAAAAAGAAATGCTTTTCTTCAAGTAAGATACCTGTTACCAACGAACTGAGGGGGCAGGGGGGAGCAGCATGACCTCGCTGATTATTGCTACCAGCTGTCAAAAAACCAAAACTGGTAAAGATTGATGAGACTGAGAGCCCTATGTTCTGATGAGCGTTTGGAAGAAGCGGAGACGAGGAAGACTGAATGAGAACAGAGGTCGATGGATCTGATTTTGCTCGGGAAATTTATGAGCAGGCTTAGCTGAGTCACCAGAAGGGCCCCCAATCCATAATTTGGCTTTTAACCCAGCTTGAACCACCTCCCCTACCTCCTGCATTAAATGCTGTCTCTGCATTATGTCCACAAGGTGGTGACAGATTTGCAGACAGAATCAAATGCATCAACACAGCACTTAAGATGGCCTCGTAGATTCACTGAACAGTTCACTGTTAAGAGTTGCATTTACTCTTTAAGTATGTATGATTTAACCTTGCGGTTCCTCAAAGTGTTTTACAAATATTATGACACAAGATGGCACTGTTTGCTCTCTGGAATATCCACTGGAAAGCCAGTTCAATCATGCAGCATTACACTAGAGCAAGTGGCCTACTCTCTAGGACTCATTCCTGTATAAATAGCCTTCCAAGGTGAGCATCCTGTAAATTGTCTGCCTGTGAATAAAAGGCATCACAATTAGGCCCGTCATTGAGACCCAAACAGATAGAGACCTCCATGTCACTCCAGAAGCACGGGATCCAGCACTTGACCCTGTGTTTTTTGCTGCCCTGCATCTAGTTTGTATCTTGACCCAGCAATAGAGGATAGATGTAGGGGGCACCCTATGACAATGACCCCAATGAGATCACTCTCATCCGGTTGTAAAGGACGCAAATGGCCACTCTGATACTCTCGGCCCGGCCCCATTAGCTTGTCAAGTCCGACAAAAAGTCGGATAGAGCTGCCCTTTCTGTAACCATCAGCAATCATGTCAGATGAGCTGTCACATATCAGGTCTCATGACCAGGAGATGTCCCTTTGCAAAACACAAACATGCATCTGCTGATATAATCAGCACCCATTACAGATACAACAATGTGAATGATGGACTTTGAGGTACAGTTACAGCCTTAGAGGTTTAATGACGGGTGTGTTTTGTGATGCACCCCCACTTCCACAGACATTTTGTGTGCTTTCCCACTGTAAATGTGTGTGTACTCCCACCAGACTCTTGCTCATCTGTGGTTTATTCATCCCTGTGGATAGCAGGGCTGTACACGCTGAAAGGATACATCAATCATTGGACAGGGGGGTAAAAATAGATGGGCTTGGCTGAATACAAATGTGTCTCTTAGATCCACACACATTTACTGTACAAGGAGAAAATGATCTGTGTGAGTGAAAGGAAAGGAGAACAAGGAATTAATTGTATCCTTTCCTTTTTTTCTTTTTTTTCGGTCTGCGCTCAAAAGGCTCATCACAGCCTGAAAACAAGTCAGGCTCTCTCCGCCCCACCACCTTCTAATCCCACACACAGAGAGGCTCCTGCTGTCCATATCAATTAGCAACATTTAGCTGGTCACACCACTGTGCTACAGATGACTACATTCCCCCTCGTCTCTGTGAGGCAGATTGCCTCCCATTATTAATGGCACCGCTGGGGAGAAGATAGCTGCTGAGCACGAAACTGTGGACCCGCAGTTGAATCCTTGCCATCAGACTGCTGCAGGAATCTCCTCTGCTCTGCAAAAAAGGTCAACAATTAAGATATGAGGAAGTTTTAGCGATGACTGTGACACACTTTCATTGCACATTTTATCAACCTTTTTGTTTTGTCTATGCTTTCTGCTTGTATGAAGTGCTGTCAGCTGCCAAGTAAGTTAGTGCTACAGAACGTAGATTTTCAGCATGTTAAGCACATGTACACTAAATAAATGCCTCCATGCTGTTAATGGGCAATATAAGGCAGAAGATGACAGGGTGACTGATCAATCTTGCCACGATGCTACTAGTGTCAGTGACTGAAGGTGTCACTAGTACTGTTTGTCTCAATGCCAATCCATGCCTATACATCCTAACCGGACTGATCATGTGCCAAGGGCACAGGTTAATGCTGAGCCTTTTAAGCAGGTGGAATTCAGGTCAGGTGGAAGCCAAAATCACTGCATGAAGTGCTGCTGGCGAGAGGTGTACATGTTTAATCCCAAAATCAAGAAGAGGTTAAATATTGCATGTCACCTTCATAAATAGGCTTGTGGGGGCGAGGACGACACATAGCCAGTTGGCCAGTGTACTTTACTGTTGATTTTGAAAGGCATTTTTAAGATGATGAAAATACTTCCACTTAAATAATTGTTCTTTTTTGAAATGTGGGGTGAAGAAACACTCCAGAGTAGCAGTCAGTCAGTTGTTTGTAGTTACCAATTATTTACACAAAGTGATCTCAGAAGCCTAATGTTGTTCTTTCCAGTCACAAGTTTAGACATTTTATTTATACATTCAAATAAAAAAAGAATACCTAAATATATTGCAGGAATCCATAGGTTATAGTTGCAATATTTCTATATGAACTGGTCAAATTTTCTTTAATGGCCAATCACTAGAAAAACTTGCATTAGACACTTATGTCACTGAACAATGTTATGTTTTTGGTCTCCAGCATGAAACAAAACCCTGGCCAAACATTATTATTTTTTTTTTTTTGGCTTGTTGCCCAAATACTAGAATAGTTGTGGTAACTGAGGCCTTGTCCAAACAGTTTTTCCCAAAATTTGCATTTTTTGTTTTTTCAATTCTTAAAACTTATTTGTAGACACAGTGTTCTTTTATGGAATTAGTGGAATTCAATTCAATTTAGTTTTATTTATATAGCGCCAATTCACAACACATGTTTTCTCAAGGCACTTCACAACAGTCAGGTACATACATTCCAATTAATCCTAACCCTTGAACAGTGCACTCAGAGTTAGTTATTTATTCAAATTGGATAAAAAGTTTTTCTGTCTAAGGAAACCCAGCAAATTGCATCCAGTCAGTGACTTGCAGCATTCACTCCTCCCGGATGAGCATGTAGAGACAGTGGAGAGTCACTGACGTTGACTTTGCAGCAATCCCTCATACTGAGCATGCATGTAGCGACAGTGGAGAGGAAAAACTCCCTTTTAACAGGAAGAAACCTCCAGCAGAACCAGGCTCAGTGTGAGCAGCCATCTGCCACGACCGACTGGGGGTTAGAGAGAACAGAGCAGAGACACAAAGAGGACAAAGATGCACTGATCTAGGAGTACTTTCTATGGGAAGGAAAAGGTAAATGTTAAGGGATGTAGCTCCTTTAGTCGTTTCATCTAGAAAGAAAGAACAGATAAACTCTGAGCCAGTTTTCAAGGTTAGAGTCTGAAAGAGAGCACATATAATTAATTACAGTAAAAGCTCAGTCAATCGCCATGTCTAGGAGAGAGAAAGGGTTAAACACTGAAAGACAGGACCATGTGGATCATCGGTAGAGGGTGAGCATTAAGTTGTTGCCAGCAGAAGCTCTGACGATTCCCCTTTCCAGAAAGGCATCATAGGTAGACACAGAGCCAGGCCAGGTGTAGCTTCTAGGAAGATAAAAGAGAGAGAACAAAGTTAAAAGCTGAAATAACAGCAAATAATGCAAAATTGGAGAGTAGTGTGAGAATGTAGCAAAGAGGGTGAAAGTGGTCATTATGTCCTCCAGCAGCCTAAGCCTATAGCAGCATAACTACACAGATAGTTTCAGTTCAGATTATTTAGTTAAACAGCGCTTATTTACAACAATGTCGTCTCAAGGGACCCCACAAAGGGTCCCACTGATGGTCATTGTTATACTAAAAACCACAAGGATTGGGATACCTCTCTCTGTCAGACTGATTATAACCATTGGAAAAGAGAGGGGGTCATACAGGTAGCAGAAATGGAGGGTGTGTTTGCACCTCAACCATAACTGAGCCGGTTTAGGCTAAACCTGACTCCCCCTTACTCCATCCAACAGGGAGGGAGGAAGGCTCCCTTTACCCCCTTTACTTTGAAGAGCTCAAAAAAATACTAGATGATTTTTGTCAGGGAAACCCATAAATAGGCCGAAAGTTGGACCAAGTTATTGACAAGTTTTAATTCGTAGGATCAGATTTTTATTTACTTTTTTTATTGTTGGGGCTTAAGTTGGGGAAAAATATCCAGTAAAAGACTTGCAGATGAAATTGGTTAATCATTGTCCTATATTCATGTTTTCCACCAGAATATGAGATGTACTACACTCTCTCTTTCCAAAATTACCAATACTATTTCTATTGTCTACCCACTCGCAGTAAAACCAAAGCAAAGTCCAACATTTACAACAACAATAAAAAAACATGACTGCTCTGCTTTAAACAGAAAGCTTTATTTTCTGCTTTATTTTTGAGAGTTTTGCCAAGTGTAAAAGGGTAATTGGTCTTTTAGAAGTTTGTTGTCAAGTGAAAACGCCTCTCACAATCAACGCATGTGTCTCGCACCATTCATTATTTTAATTTATTTTTATTCACTAACTTCTCCTTTTATCTGTGTCCTTCATTGGTAAATAGTTTAAATTGATTAGATTATGCCAGACAGCGAGTCTCCAACCCTAAATATCATGATTTGCAATGCATGGCTTTTGTGGCGTTCTTAAATCAGTTGAGGGCTATAAAAACAAACTTTATCATCTATTTTTTTGTTATAACTTCTTGTTTGGAGGGGTAGGTGTTGAGGGTTTTTGTAGGCTTTTAACAAACCGCTGATTCAACCAGCATGACTGCTGGCAGCATAAAGCTCCACTTAGCTTTATGGCCCTCATAAAATTAACCATGGCAATAAAGTACATAGCGCCAAAGTATGTTTCTAATGACACCTGGAGCCCCGCAGGTCATTTATGCAGGAAATTATAAAGTAAAATACTATCGAAGCCAACATTTGCACAGCTCTAGTTGTCTCATTTTTAAACTCAACGGCAAAGTTGGAGTTTTTTAGACATCAGAATTAATGTATTTCTTAGAGTAACCTGAATTTGGCACATTTCAAAAAGTGCCCCCCAGCCACTACAGCACAACATGTGTCCATTTTGTTCCAGCCATGCCTGTCACCTCTCTGATATAGTTGTTGAAACATGTGTATTCCACAGTGCTTTCTGAAGATAGCGGTGGCTGTAAATTGTAACTAGAAGCTACCTCGACAGTCACAAAAAGCCATTACTCAGGGCAGGAGTCTCAATATGTTTCCGGAAACCCAGGAGGAACATGGAAATTGAAAAATCATTGGCACTACGCTGCCGTGTGGAGTAAATGATCCTGTGCTTTGGTGAGAGAGGGAGGGGAAAAAAACCTATCTGTGGGTAGTCGTCTTAGGTGAGTCATTAAATCCTTCAGCCTTAAAGAACATATGTTTAGGCAGAGAAAAGTTTATTTTTAAACTTCGGCCACAAACAGCACAGTACCATCCATCTCTAAATTGGCTCTTATTATGTCTCGCATATTTCTATAAGATCTAAACAGAGTCTTATATTTCTAGCAGATGGAGGGAAATTATCTGGGTCACAGGAATCATCAGTCAAACATCAAACCTGCCATAATAAACATATGCTTCTGATGTGTAAATTTATCACAAGGTGTTCACAGCTCGATCTGTTTAAAAAGCTAAGACAGGGACAAAATGTTCCTCAAACACTTGATTCTAGTTTTTTTATTTTTCTAGGACAGAGCACACAGCAGTGTGAGTCATTTGTGACAGGGCCTTGAGGATCCCTAAATGCCAGTTTTATTCTTCTAATTTACTCCCTGATCCAAGCTGTCTGCAGGACTTAATATTTGATCCGACAACAAACCATGTCTGAGACTGTTGCCCACGGCTACATATCTCTACAATACATTTATACAGTCCGTTTGTGGCCACTTGGGATTCATTCTGAGAGAAATGTTAGTAATGGATAGACAGCTAGTTAGCTATATTTACATGATGGCAGGCTTATGACAGTGCAACCTCTGTGATGGTTATTGGCTACACATACTGATATTGACAAAAATGTCATTGGATTTAGTTAGCTGTAACTAACTACTTCTCGTACTGACTTGAATGACTAAAAAGTGGAAAAATATATAATTAAAAAGGAGAGATATTAATATTGACATTTTGAATAAATATTTCAGACTTGCTTCTGCTGACTTGAAGAGCAAATATTGCATTTTAAAGTTAGAGTATCTAAAATTCATTAATTTATGAAACAAATAAATTACAATCTGCCTTTGTTTATTTTTCAAAGCATAAAAATAATTTTAAATTGCCTTCCTGACAGAAAAAAATAAGTTTCCTTTGAAATCACGCCTGCCTGAAACCAAATGACACTACGATATAAAGATGGTGATGTGTAGTGTGGAACTGCAGAGCATGACTGCCTGTAAGTGTAAACCGTTCTAATGGGAATATTTCATATGGATGTGAGGCCGATAGTTGGGAACGACGTATAACCCGAGGAGTGAGTCATCAGCCAGATCTTTGGGTGACCCCAGGTGTAGTTTGTTCTGTCACTACAAAATGTCAGCTGAAGTCCATAAATTTATATATTTTTTTTTTACTTGATTCAGTTTTTTTTATTTTTAACTTTGTTTTACTCTGTGGGAGTGAAATGAATAAAACATTTTATATTAGTAGTTTAACTTCCAATCAAACCACATGTATTGTATTTGCTGGAAGTGAATGTTTAAGGAAGAAATGGCATGTTTTTGTGGCGATACTAACTATAGATGGAATTATAGTTTGAATGTTGTGACAGAATTTCTCTTCAGAATAATTAATTGACTGCTAGATAAGTGTGCAATTAAACTCTGAGTAAACACTGACTTATTATGCGTAAACCAAAAAAATGCTTCTATTCACTCTCATTTTGCACAACCATTGCATGGCTCACTAATACATTGTTATTCTGGTGACATAGTTGCTATAAGGAGAAGAAGTCCTGATGCCCTCCTGCAGACATCAGCGATGATGCTCATCAAAACAGAAATTACGTCTAATTCATGGTGGCCAACTCAAGTGTCCTGCATATTTTTCCCCTGATTCAACACACCTGAATCAAATGCATGTTCTTTATGAGACCTCTGCAGAACCTACAGGGATAGTGAGGAGGTAATTCAGTCATTAATTCAGCTGAGTTGGAGCAGGAATATATATAAAAGCTCCTAAGGATTGTAGCTGGCCACATCTAGTTACCTAAATGCTGCTATAATTTTAGTTCTTTGAATTTCAAGTGTTGTCTCAAATAGTGTTAGCCAGATCTTCTTGTACTTTGATGGAGCACTTTTAAATGCCTGGGTACAGTGCCGGTTTGGTAGATCTTAAGTTTATTTTTCTTCAGTATTCCTTCTGACTTTGTTCTCTATTTAGTGGATAAGTCAATATATAAATATTCCCCTTATGAGTTGTTATGAGCTGAAGAATTTCCAATCGCTATTTTCTTCTTGGGTAGTCTTTATGCTAAGCAATGGTGCCCTGTTTATGAATTCAGTATGTCATCAGTCTTCTGAGCTGTCTTGTGCTCGCTCTCTTTCTTTCGCACTTTTTTTATACATTTCTTGGCTTCCAAACATGAAATGAATAAAGCTATTGTGAGCTACAAGCCTGAAAAGAAATGAAAAGAAAGTTTTAAAGGTTTTAATGACTGTTGCAAGTTGATTCCTCATTGTCGGTATCTTTTTATAACATACCAATAAGTCTGTAGTTGTCTGATTGAAAGTTACAGCTTATTTTTTCTATCCACCTGGATATACTGTGAGCTAGCTAGGCTGCTCTGGTAAATATGTTGAGAGTATCTGACCTTTTACTGTATTTGTTCTGTATCATAGCTTTAAGTAATATCCAGCTTCTGCCTTTTATATTCTGAATTGTATTCACAAAGAACTACTCTATACATTTAGTTTTGCTGTATGGAGTTTGATTCTTGAGCTGATATGAAGTCTCCTTTGCCTGAAAACAACTGCAACTGAAAGTGACAGTAATGAGAGTGCTTAGACCAAAGGTCTCAAAGGCAGGAGTCACTACCTGGCAGCCACACAGTAAAAGCCCACAGGCATTTATTTCCCAGAATACCTGGCTGTAGACAAGACAGCCATCCATGGTAACACTGCTGAAGTGGACATATGATCCTCTACATAAAAAAAAAAGATCTCTAATAAGGTTCCAACCTTATTTCTTTGAAATATTTTTCAAAAAGCAAACACTTCTATGAAGTAATTTGTGACCACCAACAAGACAAGCCATTTACTTTGCTGATCTTTCTATTACGCAATTTTGGTAGGTAAACCTAATATCCTTGGGAAGGTTGACATTTGCCACATAGCCGAGCCTTTTACTGCCTCTATTTAAAGGCACTCCCTAGCAGCAGGAAATCAGGGAGCTTCACCAAAAAACGACTTTAGAGTACATCAAAGGACAGGATTAAGACTCTGAGGCGTTGATTCAGTCTCCAACCTTCCCAGATAATAATCTAATGGGATCTGAGACCAGCTGTTGGAAGTAGGACCAAACCAGGAGATCCCTCCTTTTAACATAAGCTTCTGGGACCAAATATTACCATGCTGATCTGAGACATCTGTATGCCCTCACCAACGGTATTTTCCGGGAAAGATGTAAACCCACATGTATGGTTGGAAATGCAGATTTTTTTTTTACAGAACTAGACAAATAGCTACAGTTTCAGTATTCACCAACATGTGCCAAGACAAAACATTGCATTGTAGTGAAAAAGTTAGTCACACTGTTTAAGGACCATTCACACCAGACTGAAACCACTCCAAGATGATACAATTCCACCAGAATGTAAATTATCTGTGCATGTACTTGGAGTCCCTTAAGGTACATCAAGAATGTGATTTGAGCTTTAGTTTCACTAACCATCTGAACATGCATAAACTTTCAATGCTGAAATAGTCGTATTTTATTGTCATTTTTGGAAAGCTGAGATTGGTATGTGGTAATTTCCTTTGGATTAGGGTTCCCAGCAGGGGGGAAGGGAAAACACCTACAAATTACACACATAGCCTTGCTGCTGGAAGACGAAAGGGAAAAAGTCGATATTTATTTTTTTTTTTGTTGGAAATTGATTATTTTTACAATTTTAAAAAGGAAGCTCTGGCATAGTACCTAACAACTGATTGAGCAGGAAAGAGTTATCACTGGCCTATATAAT
This sequence comes from Crenichthys baileyi, assembly GCA_036173005.1. Classification (NCBI taxonomy): domain Eukaryota; kingdom Metazoa; phylum Chordata; class Actinopteri; order Cyprinodontiformes; family Goodeidae; genus Crenichthys; species Crenichthys baileyi. The sequence continues at coordinate 1,441,410 of JAHHUM010000868.1, forward strand.
AACGTTGAGCCCCGTAAAGGGCCCTTTATTCCATCTCACAGTGATCAGTAAAAAAAAAACAGATTTTGGACCTCATGATTTATTTTGATTGCATTGTTTGAGATAAGTTATGCTTGCTGTTGTGGAGCAATGTGTCAAATTATAATTAGGTTTTCCTAATTTGTCCAGCAATGTTTGAACATTCAAAATTATGGTGATCCGTAGACTTAATCATTAATCCGATGGGAGTGGGGCATTTGTCAATATATAAAGGCAACGTACTGTATCATTTGCAAAACATTTTGATTCTAACTAAATATGCTGTCTTTATCAGCTTCTCATTTTCTTTTTTTTTATTATTCACTAAATGAATTACATCAATTTGCTAACAAAGAACCTCATATCTTTTCAAATTCCATTCCTACAAAAGCATTACCATATAGGATGAGCTGACTAAACCACCATAAAAAGCATTTTAATGTTTCCACACAAAATATGTCTCTTGCAGGACATATTTTTCTATGCATGACATATTATTAATTGCCTAGGCCTTTCATTTTTTTTTTCTTAAAGTCATCATATTCTGACTCTTTTTGGAAATTCTATTATTCTAAATCAGGACTTTTGCAATTTCTCTGCAATAAAAGAAGGGATAAAGTTATGTCCTTGGTGAATTAAAGTAAAAATAATATGTACTATTATGCTTGAAAAATTAAAGGTCAAATGTAGAATGGAGAAGTCCTATTTTTGCATTCATTTTACAAAGCATCCTCCATTTCAAATTGCAGTTTAAAAAGTGTCAGCAAGAGGGCATTAAAAGCTTAAGACTCCGACAAAAGAAAATATGCCTCACCAAGGACTGATTATGTCATTCTCCCTCTCTCACTCTCATGGTGTCTGTGTACAGCCACAGGAAGCGGAATTTCATATATTTAGAGGTAAAAACAAAGGCCCAATGTCTCCGGCGCTTATGCTGGTGTCCCATTTTTCAGCCACTCCAGCAGTCCTCCCACACACTGTGCCACATCACTTGTGCTGTTTTCATTGTAGTTGGTGTGTAAAAAGCTTCTTGTACAGTAAACACAGGGTATAAATATTAACTTGGCAACATATGAGGCCAAGAATGAGTGAGCGAAGTGCCGATGGCGGGGGGTCTAAGTGCACAACTTGCAATGAGCTATTACCAGTGCAGCCCTCAAATTTTGGTCAGCTTCAACTGGGCAGTGACTCAGGATGGGTGTTAGATTATAATGAGGAGGATGTGATATATTTCCACACACATGCATAAAAAGCTTACACCATCTTTCTTTCTCTGAAAATGGTGCCTTGCAAAAGTATTCATGGACTTAGAAGATTCTAACATTTTGTCACGTTACAACCACAATCTTCTGTGTATTTTATTTGGATTTTATGTAATATGCCAGCACAAAGTATTGCATAATTTTGGAAATAAAGGGAAATGACCCAAGGTTTTCAAAATTTTATGTTAACTAGAAATCTGCAAAATTGGACTCACTGAATCAATACTTTGTAGAACCGCCTTTTGTTAAAATTCCTGCTGAAGTCTTTCGGGGTATGTTTAGACACTGAAATGTTTGCCCATTTTCCTTTGCGAAATAGCTCAAGCTATGCCAGATGAACATAAATTTTTAGGTATTGCCAAATGTTCACAATGACATGTATGTCCATGTCATTCTAACACATAAATCTGTTTCAATCTAAACCATTCCATGACAGCTTTGGCTGTGTGTTTAGGGCCGTTATCCTGCTGGGAGATGAGCCTCGTGCTTTGTTTCGAGTCTTTAGCAGCTTCGTTTTCCTTCCAGGATTGCCCTGTATTCAACTCCATCCACCTTTCTAATAATCCTGACTAGTTCCCCTGTCCCTGCTGAAAGAAACCCCACAGCATACTGGTGCTTCCATCATGTCTCACAGTGGGTTTGGTGTGTTTGGGGTTTTAGTTCTCTGCCACACACAATGTTCTGCATGTAGGCAAAAAATGTAACTTTTGGAGTCATCTGACCAGAATTACAGAGGGTTAAACTGAGGAATTTTCAATTGATTCAGTTCCACAATCTTTCCATGGCTAATAGCTGTCCTGTCAACAGATTCTTGCATCTGAGCTGCGGTTTTCTGTAGCTCCTCCAGAGTTACTCATCGCCCTTTGGCTGCTTTCCTGCTTAGCACCTGTAAGTTCAGATTGAGGACTATGTCTTGGTAGGCTTTCAGTTGTTCCATCCTCTTTTCATGTTTAGATAACTGAAAATAGCCTCTATTTCCTAATTATTGCAATGAATATTTAATTTCAGGTAATCGGAGTGAAGGCTGCATACAAATGAAATGAATACAAATGAATACCTCATGTTTCAGATTTTTTCAGGAAAAAAAAAGAAAGAAAAGAAAACCATGACTGTTCCTTAAAATTAATAAATATGCATATGGTAAGAAACTTGTGCCATCAGAAACTGAAATTAAATTTCTCAGACTGAGTCTGTATTTGCATAGTTTGATATTAAATGCACTGGTTTGAAAATGAATTTCACTTAATTAAAACTTCTTTTACAGTCATGGCCCTAAATGTTGGTACCCCTGAAATTTTTCAAGAAAATAAAGTATTTCTCACAGAAAAGGATTACAGTAACATGTTTTGCTATACACATGTTTATTGCCTTTGTGTGTATTGAAACTAAACCAAAAAAGGGAGGAAAAAAAGCTAATTGGAAAGAATGTCACACCAAACTCCAAAAATGGGCTGGACAAAATTACTGCCACCCTTAACTTTATATCTGGTTGCACACCCTTCGAGAAAAAATAACTGAAATCAGTTGCTTCCTATAACCATCAATAAGCTTCTTACACCTGTCAGCTGGAATGTTGGACCACTCTTCCTTTGCAAACTGCTCCAGGTATCTCTTAATGTAAGGGTGCCATTTCCCAACAGTAATTTTAAGATCTCTCCACAGGTGGCCACTTCAGAACTCTCTGGTGCTTGGTTGCCATCCATTTCTGGGTGCTTTTTCACGTATGTTTGGGGTCATTGTCCTGCTGGAAGACCCAAGATCTTGGACGCAAACCCAGATTTTTGACACTGGGCTGTACAGTAAGACCCAAAATCTGTTGGTAATCCTCAGATTTCATGATGCCTTGCACACATTAAAGGCACCCAGTGTCAGAGGCAGCAAAACAACCCCAAAACATCATTGAACCTCCACCATGTAGGTACTGTGTTCTTTTCTTTGTAGGCCTCATTCTGTTTTCTGTAAACAGTAGAATGATGTGCTTTACCAAAAAGCTGTATCTTGGTCTCATCTGTCCACCAGACATTTTCCCAGAAGGATTTTGGCTTACTCAAGTTCATTTTGACAAAAGGTAGTCTTGCTTTTTTATGTCTGTGTGTCAGCAGTGGGGTCCTCCTGGGTCTGCTGCCATAGCGTTTAATTTAATTTAAATGTCGACGGATAGTTCGCGCTGACACTGATACTTCCTGACCCTGCAGGACAGCTTGAATATCTTTGGAACTTTTTTGGGGCTGCTTATCCACCATCCGCACTATCCTGCATTGACACCTTTCATTAATTTTTCTCTGCCACCCATGCCCAGGGAGATTAGATACAGTACCATGGGTTGCAAACTTCTTGATAATGTTGCGCACTGTGGACAAAGGCAAATCTAGATCTCTGGAGATAGACTTGTAACCTTGAGATTGTTGACATTTTTCCACAATTTTTGGTTCTCAGGTCCTCAGACATTTCTCTTCTCCTGTTGTGATTTTTATATTGCCCACACCTGTTACTTGCCCCAGGTGAGTTTAAAGGAGCATCACATGCTTGAAAAAAATCTTATTTATCCACAGTTTTAAAAGGGTGCCAATAATTTTTTCCAGCCCATTTTTGGAGTTTGGTGTGACTTTCTGTCCAATTACCTTTTTTTCCTCCCTTTTTTGGTTTAGTTTCAATACACACAAAGGGAATAAACGTGTATAGCAAAACATGTTACTGTAATCCTTTTCTGTGAGAAATTCTTCATTTTCTTGAACAATTTCAGGGGTGCCAAAATTTAGGGCCATCACTGTAATGGCATTTTGAGCTGGAGCAGTGCAGCATACATGAGCTTGGTGGATGTCAATCACCAACTCAAATGACTATAAAAAGTGCCATGTAAACAACTGATGCTATCTGTTCCTATTAGCTAAAGATGTGAAATCATCATGGCCTGCCGCAGGTTTTATGTCGGTCTGCGTTTCCCGAGTCGATATGTTTGACATTGGCTCATGTATGCTGCACTGCTCCAGTTCAAAATGCTGTAAGGGAAGTCAAACATGATGTGAAACGTAAATCGTTACATCTGTGTTTGATTACTCTTTGGCTTGTCAAGGACCCGGATGTGTGAAATTTTTAATACAACAAAATACATTTTCAAAGCAAATTAATTTAGTTTTAAACCATTAAGTTATTTTTGGAGTATAAATTGTCTGAGAGAAGGAGAGTAGATACAAAACCACTTTTTAGGTTATAATTCAAACCAACAGTAAATGTGGGTGGTGAGGTAATGAAACTTGGAGAAAACATTTAACATTTAACTATAATGTGACTTGCAGGAGACCATATAAAGGAGCAGGTAGTGTTGCAATGTAAACAACAAAAAGCTTAGAGAATGATCCATTTTGTTTTCCTAAAAAAACGGGACCCAAACAAAGAAAAACTGGAGCAGCAACATCAGGTGGAAAGGATGCAGTATCGATCGGAGTGGGTAAAGTCGAGAAAGACATTTTATGGTTGCTGTTGTTCACAATAAGGAGGACAAAACTGCAGAATCTCAATCTATTGATTGCATGGGGTGTTGTTATACATCACTATAGGTGCAGGGTTTTTCATCTTCTTGATTAAGACCGCCAGAGGTGAGGGTTTAAAGAGTGAAACTATGGTCACACTCCCTTTTGAAGCAGGGAGAGGTCATTTATATCTGCCCCTCTTAAGGTTTTAACAGCTGTCCATGCTTTTTGTGAATGTTTTTTATCATGTTTTAATGGAACCATGAACACAAAATATGCTCTGACTTCTGCTGGTGTGCCTACATTGTATTTAGTTATTTGTGATGGTACATAATCATTTTCAGTTAGTCATTTTCTACTGCTTATTCCATAGTGGGTCACAGGGAAGCTTGTGCCTATCTCCAGCAGTCTACGGGCGAGAGGCGGGGTACCCCCTGGACAGGTCGCCAGTCCATCGCAGGGCAAGACACAAACAACCATGCACACACTCATTCATACACCTAAGGGCAATTTAGAGAGACCAGTTAACCTAACCGGTTTCCTCCCACAGTCCAAAGACATGCCTGAGTACCGGGTGAGAACCCTTGCATGCACTGGGAGAACATGCAAACTCCATGCAGAAAGACCCCTGGCCTGGGAATCGAACCCAGGACCTTCTTGCTGCAAGGCAACAGTGCTACCAACTGCTTGTCTTTAAAAAACACAAAACTTTTCATATTTAGACAGACAGTACAAAGTATGCCATTCTTTTGTGTGAATCTCCCTTACTTTATTACTGTTCAAAACCACCTTTTACTGCAAGTGCAGTTTTAAGTCTTTTGGAGTATGTCTCTACCAGCTTTGAATATCTAGAAAATGAAATTCTGTCCCACTCATCTTTGCAAAAATAGCTTAAACTTTGTCAAAGTGGACAGAGAGCATCTGTGAATAAACATCTTCAAGTCTTGCCACGGAGTCAGAAATGGATTTACACCTAGCCCATTCTTTCTTTTTTTAATATATTTTTTTAACATAAAATGTTTTTTATATATTTTTCTAAGTACAAGGACAGGAAGTGGGGTGGAGAGAGGTGGAAAATATGCAGCAGAGGACTCTAGGTCGGGACTGGGACAGATGCATCGAGGACTGCTCTACCACTATTCCTCGCGCCACTCCCTTAACTGGGCCATTCTAGTCAATCAATATGCTTTGATGTAAACCATTCCAATCCCCCTTATTTAGCTCAGTCCATCTTTCCATCAAATCAGTCCATCTTCCCTGTTCCTGATGAAAAAAGCATGATGCTGCCATCACTTTTGAGTTGGTGGACAGTGATAGCAAAATTTTTGACAGGATAGATTTACATTTTTTAAAGGTTTTTATCCAAACTGTGGAAAATATTGTTTTTGTTAGCTCCTTTTTGTTTGCAATGTTAAAATTGTAACATCACATAAAAACAAGAAGTATACAAAAATCATAATGCAATTTTTCTACCAAAATTCTGACATATTTAGTCAAAAACATAGCTGATGTAGCCCACCAATACATACAATCTACAATCCAAGATCTTAGTCTAAAATTGTGATATGTACAATGTGGCTTTGGAGTATGCGAGACGGTTATAATGGAAATGTGCTCCTGCATGACTTGCTGGTTAAAATGGCTTTTGCTGATGAAAATATATGAAAGGCTGTGACATCAAAAAAATTAATGCAAGCACAAGTGAGACAAATAAACAAATAAAAAGGTCTAAACACAAATATATTAATGTGAAAAAAAGTTACACTGCTCAAAAAAATAAAGGGAACACTTAAACAACACAATATAACTCCAAGTAAATCAAACTTCTGTGAAATCAAACTGTCCACTTAGGAAGCAACACTGAGTGTGAATCAATTTCACCTGCTGTTGTGCAAATGGAAAAGACAACAGGGGGAATCTTTGGCGATTAGCAAGACACACTCAATAAAGGAGTGGTTCTGCAGGTGGGGACCACAGACCACTTCTCAGTACCTATGCTTTCTGGCTGGTGTTTTGGTCACTTTTGAATGTTGGTGGTGCTTTCACACTCGTGGTAGCATGAGACGGTCTCTACAACCCACACAAGTGGCTCAGGTAGTGCAGCTCATACAGGATGGCACATCAATGCGAGCTGTGGCAAGAAGGTTTGCTGTGTCTGTCAGCGTAGTGTCCAGAGCCTGGAGGCGCTACCAGGAGACAGGCCAGTACACCAGGAGACATGGAGGAGGACGTAGGAGGGCAACAACCCAGCAGCAGGACCGCTACCTCCACCTTTGTGCAAAGAGGAACAGGAGGAGCACTGCCAGAGCCCTGCAAAATGACCTCCAGCAGGCCACAAATGTGCATGTGTCTGCACAGACGGTTAGAAACCGACTCCATGAGGATGGTATGAGGGCCCGACGTCCACAAATGGGGATTGTGGTCACAGCCCAACATCTGCTGCCTGCAACATCCTTTAACATGACCGGTTTGGCAGTGGGTCAGTAAGGGTCTGGGGTGGCATTTCTTTGGAGGGCCGCATGACCGCATTGTAGGGAGGTCACACAATACTGAGCCTCATTTTGACTTGTTTTAAGGACATTACATCAGAGTTGGATCAGCCTGTAGTGTGTTTTTCCACTTTAATTTTGTGTGTGACTCCAAATCCAGGCCTCCATTGGTTAATAAATTTGATTTCCATTGATGATTTTTGTGTGATTTTGTTGTCAGCACATTCAACTTTGTACAGAACAAAGTATTCAATGAGAATATTTCATTCATTCATATCTAGGATGTGTTCCCTTTATTTTTTTGAGCAGTGTATTTTTCCCAAAATCTAGCTAAAAACATTGAAATTTCAAAGCCTTAACACATTTCACTGACACACATCAGTAATCAAAGATACAGCAACTCTGGAAATTTACTATATTTTACATTTTAAACAACCATAAAACAAGTCTTCTTTTGCCTTCCTTTTTAAAAAAATACACAATACATGCACAAAAGCCAATTATACACTAATGAAATATATTGTGCTTTTTTTTAAATAGTGGTTTTATTCGTTTTTTAGTCTCAATTTTTTCAGTGCCTGCTTTTTGTGTACCAGTGCAACAACTTTTGAACATTTTAGATCATTACAAAATATGCAGAAGCGAAGGTTCACACCAAACCTCTTGGGGGGTCTAAAGCCATATTGTACACTTTTTCACTAAATAAGCAACAAAGGGATGTGACATATCGACAGTTATTAAAGTGCTCTTAAAATAAGCTACAAAAAGACTCCAGACCTCTCCAGACCTAATGTCTCTTGTGATCTTCAACTCTAAAAAATTAATTAAAATCGATTATACATTGCAGGAAAGGGCTATCTAGTTTCTTGATCAGTGGGGGTGTGGTTCAGCTTTCCCAACTTTCATATGAACTGTAAATCAAATGTATTTTCTTTTTTAAAATTTTGAACAATCCCTTTCTTACTCTGATAATATAAAGACTAGTTTTTCTCTGCAACAGCTGGACATCCAGCTAAGCCTTAATCCAAGTCTGCCATCTTGCTCCCTAATGCAGCCAACCAACCACAAGTGACACGAGGGATTTGATGGTCAACCAAACATCATGCAATCTAAAGAGGTAGCCTGAGTTGGAGGGTGCCACTCATGAGTTGTAACAAAAAACAGCCCTTAATCCCTCAATCAGTACTCATAGAGAAAGAGATAAAAGTACTATAAAAGCACAAAATAAATCCTTACACATAACTTGAATCTGAGGCACTAGTGTGTAGCATGGACTCAAGTTTATTTATAATGATGGCATTTTCCAGTTTTCTCAATAGAAAAGGTAGGCAAAAGAAGGAAATTGATGAATGTTTGGGCTATTGTTCACTCCCACCGCCCTTGAACAAGAACCCGGCTCCATTAGTCAGTTTAGTCACATTAGATGAATATGCGCTGAAAGGCTAACAAGCTGATGAAATCGAATACAAATTGTGACAAAGGGGCTGCTCGAATGGACTAAACAAGGCATCTAAAAACAGCCTCAAATGACCTTGATGGCATCAAAACATCTCCTAGATAATGACCTCAAAATAAGGCAGAAATATTAATAAAGGATCACAGAACATTGACACATTTTAACTTTAGATTGCCGCTAAATATTGTGTGTAAGGTTGGCTCTAAGGCCTTCTGTGAAGAGTCATTTGATTCCTTAAAGAACAAATACATAATTAGCCAAAGCTTAATGTACAAGCAGCTAATTTAGTTGTATCTATCAAGTAACTAAACTTCTCCACACAGCACAATGTTGTTCTCCATCCATTATTCACTTTTTCTGTTGCTAATCTGGCCTTGTACAGAATGTGCTGTATCCTTTCTTTTGTGCTTAAAGATGCCAAAAAGTTCTGTCGTACAAAGCAGTGTTCTGTCTGTGCAGTCAGCTTATACCTTTTACAGATGCACTACTCACAAAACGTTAGGGATATTTGGCTTTTGGGTGAAATTGATGGAAAATCTTAAAGGTTGACGCTACAGTGATGTTATGTCATGAAAGTAACATTTTAAATTGAAGCATGCAATGGGGATTTTCTCATCTTAAACAATTTATTAAAACAAAAGCCAAGAACGGTGGTGGATACACCACGACAAAAAGCGCCAGTGTCTCAATAACATGTCATGTACCCCTTAACAGCAATTACAGCTTGACAACGATGTCTCATTCAGTTCACAAGTTCAGACTTATTGGATAAATGATGATATTGAGGTAGTATGGGCTTGTCGCAGGGTGTAGAGCAGTTCTGTATTGAGTAGGCACACCTGCCCACACTGTAACACCACCAAAGGCTCATCTGGTGACAACAGTGGCTGATTGTAAAATCTCTGTGCTTATACGTGACAGAAAGAACAAAGCCAAAAGGATAAGAGACAGTAATAAGCAATCAAAAAAAGCCATAAACTGTCAGATACAACCAGACACAGAGTTAATATCAGCAACTAAGTCATATAAACTGGTGTTATTGAAAATTAGATCTCTGCCAGGAAAAGCCTTTTTAATTAATGACTTCATTACTGACCATGATCTTGATGTTATGTTTTTAACAGAAACATGGTTACATGAATTTAATGAAGCTCCCATTCTGATAGTCGACACCTCCGAACTACAATTTTCTTTGTGAGAGCAGACACCAAAGAAAAGGTGGAGGGGTGGCCACTTTGTTTAAAGATTTACTAAACTGTAAAAAAGTATTTCTGGGCAAATTTGACTCTTTTGAATATTTGGCTCTCCAGGTAAAGAGCCCAAACCATGTTCTTGAATATTTACAGGCCTCCTAATTCCAAAACAAACTTTTTCAGTGATTTTGATGAGCTTTTATATGTGATATGTGTTGATTATGACTGTTTAATTATTGTGGGAGACTTAACATTCATATGGACAATCCTGAAGACAGAAGTGCAATAGATCTATGTGACACTCTTAGAAATTTTGGTTTGACTCAACATGTTAAACAGCAAACATATTTTGGACTTGATCATCACAAAGGGTTTAAACATTTCCAAGGTGTCTGTAACTGATGTTGCCCTATCTGACCACTTTTCTGTTATTTTTTAAAGCATCATCTCCAATGGCTCAGTTAGCCAAAGAGACATTATAAGGAGATTTATCTTTAAGGACTTTGCTGCTGAAACCTTTAACCAGATTTACTCTTCTACCTCCACTTTGCCCTGTAACACTGTAGATGAGCTGGTAGATAACTTTCATTCTAAAATCTCGGACATCATTGATTCAATTGCTCCAATTAAAGTGAAAGTCGCAGGTGGCGAAAGACTGGACTCCAGGTTCACTATATTATCTATAAAGAGAGACTATACAGATATGGCCTACAACTGAAAAATGCAAGGGAATCTTTCTTTTCTGAAATCATCAGCAAAAACATTAACAATGGTCGTGCATTATTTGCCATGGTCGACAGGTTAACAAACCCTCCTGTAACTGTAGCATCTGAACTCCACTCTACCAGGGCCTGCAATGAATTTGCTAACTTCTTCACTGAAAAAACCCAAAAGATCAGAGGGGCAGTCAGCACATCCACGTCAAGTCCAGTAGCAAAGTTGTCTCCAATTTGAACTGATTTATACAAAATTTCCCAATTTTACCAAATAAACTATAAAAAGTTAGAGGAAATCCTACACCAACTAAGCTCTTCTTCCTCTTGTCTCAATGTTCTACCCACAGGTTTCCTTAAGAAAGCTTTGCCTGTAAAAACATCTGATTTAACACAAATAATAAAAAAAAACTTAGAGGAAATCATACACGAACTAAGCTCTTCTTCCTGCTGTCTCGATGTTTTACCCACAGCTTTCTCTAAGAAAGCTTTGCCCGTAATAACATCTGATTTAACACAAATAATAAACACGTCCCTTTTGTCAGGTGTATTCCCCCAGGCCCTAAAAACAGCAATTATCAAACCTCTATTCAAAAAGAGCAACTTGGACAAGCTGCTATATATCTCAAACCTCCCCTTCATCAGTAAGATTATTGAAAAAGCTGTGTTTCAACAGTTAAACAACTTCCTAACAATGACCAACCACTTTGATGTCTTCCAGTCAAGCTTCCTGTTCACCATAGTACAGAGACTGCTCTTGTCAAGTTGTTCAATGACATCCGTATAAATGCAGACTGTGGAAGAACCACAGTGCTGGTATTATTGGACCTTAGTGCAGCATTCGACACTGTTGATCACTCCATTTTATTAGAGCGCCTGGAAAACTGGGTCGGCCTTTCTGGTACAGCACTCAATTGGTTTAAATCCTACTTGAAGGACAGGGACTCTTTGTGTCAATAGGTAACTTTGCATCAGAGACCACAAAAATCACATGTGGCGTTCCCCAAGAGTCCATCTTAGGGCCCCTTCTATTCAATATCTACATGCTCCCCCTAACTCAAATTTTAATAAACAACAACGTAACTTATCATAACTATGCAGACGACACACAGCTATATATTACAATGTCACCAGGTGACTATGAACCCATTCAAGCGCTTGGTAAATGCTTAGAAGAAATCAGTGCATGGATGTGCCAAAATTTTCTTCAGCTGAATCAAAACAAAACTGAAGTTATAATCTTTGGACAAAAGGAAGAGCGTTTAAAAATTAGCACACTGCTTCAGTTAATACAGCTAGAAACCACCAGTCAGGCTCGAAACCTGGGTGTAGTGATGGACGCAGACCTGAACCTTCAGAGGCACATAAAGACAGTAACAAGGTCAGCCTTCTATCACCTAAAGAACATCTCCAGGATTAAAGAACTAATGTCTCAGCAGGACCTTGAAAAACTAATAATGCATTCATCTTTAGTAGAATTGATTACTGCAACGGCGTCTTCACAGGTCTGCCTAAAAAGTTGATCAGACAGCTGCAGTTGATCCAGAATACTGCTGCCCGCGTCCTCACTAGAACTAAGAAAGTGGAGCACATCACCCCAGTTCTAAAGTCCTTACACTGGCTCCCGGTATCTCAAAGAATAGACTTTAAAATACTTCTGTTAGTCTATAAATCACTGAATGGCTTAGCACCAAAATGCATTACAGACTTGTTGTCAGTGTATCAACCACCCAGACCTCTCAGGTCTTCTGGCTCAAATCTACTCTGCATAACCAGAACCAAGACCTTGACGTCTCCAACATCACTGGCGGCCATCAGAACAGCACTGATGCCCACTGGTCCCTTGTTGAGCATAAATGTTCCCTGGCCCATGCAAGACCAATGATGCCTGTGCCAAATGGCGTGGTCTTGCAGGTCGTCTAGCACTCAGACCACTCTGATGTAAATGGGTTTTAATGGTCTGACATGAAACCTGGGTGCCTCTCACCCCCTTGAAATGTGCCTGAAGTTGAGTGGCATTCATCATCCGGTTTCACAGGGCAATGTTGTCAAAGTGGTTATCAGTGTGGGTTGGTGCCAAAGGATGTCCACTCCTATGCTTTTCTGTGACTCTTCTGGTCTCTGTCCATCTCCGTTGCAACCTGCTGATGACACTCTGTCTCAGAACGTCCTCTTTGAAACCTCGGCATTAGCGAGGCACTGTTAATCAATTGTTTGGTGTTGTCTGGGTCTCATAATGTCAAAATGTGAATAGCATGATGACTACTGTTTATAGCAGATACCAATCTACGACTCTAGATACCAATTCTGATTGAACCAGAAAATGTATTGGTCGATTCATGCATCAAACACCTGTTGTAAATTTTGCTGTTAAGTTCCATGTTAGAGAACAGCAAGTCATGTAAAATGTACTGAAACATTGAAAAGATGGATACGTGTAGTCAAAAGTCTAGAGTAGGTCTCATTAAGTTCACCTGTAAAGGTTATAGTGCATTTTAGGTTCATCCTGAAATTTCACACAAAACCCAAATCTCCCTGAGTTTTTGTGTGTTGTGTGTGTGTGTTTATAACATTCCATACATGGCTGCTCTGCTCGCCGACACTCCATAACAGCCAGTAGCACACACAATTTCCTCATTTAAATACAGCTGTTTGTACCTCTTTTGCACCTGTTATCCATTGCAACGCAATCTTTGTAGATCGCGCACAACACCTCCAATTATTGCTTGTGCAGATTTTATTTTTTTTGCACAAGCAATTTAGTGCTCCTTATTTGGAATCTTTCAAAATCAGGCCCAGAGAGTATGTGTAAACCACAGGCTACACAGGTAATAAAATAAAATTGAATATGGTGAAAAAATTATTTTTTGTCACTTAATTAAGGAAGTGAAACCTATATGAATTCATTACACAAAAAGGCACTGTTGAGGTGTAATGAATGCCCAGTTTGCTTTGAAAGCGACCTTCAGGTCTGCATTGTTGGGTCTGGTGTCTCCTCTTCCTTGTAATACGTCATGGATTCTTGATGGGTTTCAGTTTTGGCAAGTTTGCTGGTTAATTCAGCACATTAACACCTTGGTCATTGGACCAGCTTTTGGTACCAGTAGCAGTGTGGGGCAGGTGCCAAGTCCTTCTGGAAAATAAAAATCAACATCTCTATAAAGCTTGTCAGCAGAAGGAAGGATGGAGTGATCTAATATTTGCAGGTAGATGGCTGTGTTGGCGGTGTACTTCAGAAAACAGTTGACCAACTCCAGCAAATAACATGGCACCTTAAATCATCAATGTCGAAACTTCACATTGGAATTCAAGCAAAGTGGATTCTGTGCTTCTCCACTCTTCCTACAGACGTGATTTCCAAAATGCAAACTTTTGTTTTATCTGAAAATAAGACTGTGGACTTCTTCCTGAATGGATTTTATTATGCGTATTGCTGGTGCACCTTTTCCCACCGTATGTTTTCCTTCCACTGAACTTACTATGAATATGCTTCGATACAGCACTCTGTAAACAACCAGCGAAGAACAAAGGCTTGAAATATTTCACTCTGTAATAAAGTGATATAATGAAATATATAAAAAATATTGAACTTTTACGATATTCAGTTTTGTTTTGTTTTTTTACCTGTACCTGTAGTTTAACTGATGCAGATTTGGAAATGATGAGCAACAAAGAACAAAGTATTTCTGGGCAGAGAATTAGGCTGTTTTGTCAGGAGGAAACCAAAGTGAATCAGGTCAATGTTCAATGATAGAAAAAAAGACTAAATATAACATTGAAAATATAATTCAGAAATAGTCCAGTGGGGTTGCTAACAGAAGATAGCTTTTATGTGGGCAACAATATTGTAGCAAAATCATTGCTGCACGAGTCTTCCACTAGTGGCTTGATGCTGCTTATGATCTGACATAATCTATGGCCTCTGCAGATAATTATAAATTGAGTACATCATCAGCCCAACAAAACAGCCTAAAATACATTAGGGAGATGAGAGTGAGGACTATTGAGTAAAATGGCAAGAGCAAAAAAATCTAATAAAACCACAGATGCAGGGCTGTCTGTTGCGTGTGCAGGAAAGTGCATAGCTGACTGTTTTTGCATGTAGTTTCATTTTTTAATGTAATTAATCTTTGTCTAGAAAAAAATAAATTCAAAATTGATATTGAGGCTTAAAACTTGTTATCTGTTATTTATTCACTCTAAATTGTATAATAAAATAATTTAAGGAGGAAAAGCTTTTTTTAATACCTTGTTTGGAGTAACTTTAATGAATTCTCTAAATTGCTGATAAGTATTTCTGCATATAGTTCTTTGGAAGGAGTGTATCGGGATCTTTGGGAAATTTGGTCTCCTTGGGTTTGCCCAAAAGTTTGGGGAGGATTTGCCTTGGTCTAAATGTTTACTTTGGATTAATTATTATACAAGTAAAAATATGACACTATTGCTATGTTCAGAACAAACAAAGTCCTCGTTGGAGGTTCCTGCAGTTCCCCCAGTGTTGCTGTCGGCCTCTTGGGCACTTCTCTGAGCCAGTTTCTATCTAGTCTTAAAAAAATATTGAGAAACATGTAATGTTTATATCACTGTCTGCCCTGTGCCATGGTGTTACAAAGAGATTGGTTTACTTTTCAGTTGGATTGTACAGAATAAATGTCATATACATGGCTTTAAATACATGGAATTATTGAACTGTTTTCTGTTAAATAAACACAACATACATAAGGATTTGAATTTGAGCAGGACTCCCATACCTTCATATGTGTCTCCGTACACAGAGAAACATATAGTTTGGGTAAAGAGAAAGGGTTTTGCAATGTAACAAACATCTTTTTTTGGTTAGTGACAACCTTGTTCTGTTTAAAATTAATAAAAAAAAGGTTCAGAGAGTAAACATAATCTCCCTTAACAGCCCCCTTAACAAAGCATAGCAATGCTATCACACTATTAACTTTATTAACGGTGCAAGTCACACACAGTGTATTAACTAACTGCACTGAATTTTAATTCAATTCAATTCAGTTTATTTATATAGCGCCAATTCACAACACATGTTGTCTCAAGGCACTTCACAAAAGTCAGGTACATACATTCCAATTGATCCTAATCACTGAACAGTGCAGTCAGATTCTGTTATTTATTCAAATTGGATAAAACATTTTTCTGTCTAAGGAAACCCAGCAGATTGCATCCAGTCAGTGACTTGCAGCATTCACTCCTCACGGATGAGCATGTATAGACAGTGGACAGTCACTGGCGTTGACTTTGCAGCAATCCCTCATACTGAGCATGCATGTAGCAACAGTGGAAAGGAAAAACTCCCTTTTAACAGGAAGAAACCTCCAGCAGAACCAGGCTCAGTGTGAGCGGCCATCTGCCACGACCGACTGGGGGTCTAGAGAGAACAGAGCAGAGACACAAAGAGAACAAAGAAGCACTGATCCAGAAGTACTTTCTATGGGAAGGAAAAGGTAAATGTTAATGGATGTACAGGGGTTGGACAATGAAACTGAAACACCTGGTTTTAGACCACAATAATTTATTAGTATGGTGTAGGGCCTCCTTTTGCGGCCAATACAGCGTCAATTCGTCTTGGGAATGACATATACAAGTCCTGCACAGTGGTCAGAGGGATTTTAAGCCATTCTTGCAGGATAGTGGCCAGGTCACTACGTGATACTGGTGGAGGAAAACGTTTCGTGACTCGCTGCTCCAAAACACCCCAAAGTGGCTCAATGATATTTAGATGTGGTGACTGTGCAGACCATGGGAGATGTTCAACTTCACTTTCATTTTCATCAAACCAATCTTTCACCAGTCTTGCTGTGTGTATTGGTGCATTGCCATCCTGATACACGGCACCGCCTTCAGGATACAATGTTTGAACCATTGGGTGCACATGGTGCTCAAGAATGTGTCGGTAGTCCTTGGCAGTGACGCGCCCATCTAGGGCAAGTATTGGGCCAAGGGAATGCCATGATATGGCAGCCCAAACCATCACTGATCCACCCCCATGCTTCACTCTGGGCATGCAACAGTCTGGGTGGTACGCTTCTTTGGGGCTTCTCCACACCGTAATTCTCCCGGATGTGGGGAAAACAGTAAAGGTGGACTCATCGGAGAACAATACATGTTTCACATTGTCCACAGCCCAAGATTTGCGCTCCTTGCACCATTGAAACCGACGTTTGGCATTGGCATGAGTGACCAAAGGTTTGGCTATAGCAGCCCGGCCATGTATATTGACCCTGTGGAGCTCCCGACGGACAGTTCTGGTGGAAACAGGAGAGTTGAGGTGCACATTTAATTCTGCCGTGATTTGGGCAGCCGTGGTTTTATGTTTTTTGGATACAATCCGGGTTAGCACCCGAACATTCCTTTCAGACAGCTTCCTCTTGCGTCCACAGTTAATCCTGTTGCATATGGTTCGTCCTTCTTGGTGGTATGCTGACATTACCCTGGATACCGTGGCTCTTGATACATCACAAAGACTTGCTGTCTTGGTCACAGATGCGCCAGCAAGACGCGCACCAACAATTTGTCCTCTTTTGAACTCTGGTATGTCACCCATAATGTTGTGTGCATTTCAATATTTTGAGCAAAACTGTGCTGTTACCCTGCTAATTGAACCTTCACACTCTGCTCTTACTGGCGCAATGTGCAATCAATGAAGACTGGCTACCAGGCTGGTCCAATTTAGCCATGAAACCTCCCACACTAAAATGACAGGTGTTTCAGTTTCATTGTCCAACCCCTGTAGCTCCTTTAGTCGTTTCTTCTAGAAAAAAGGAACAGATAAACTCTGAGCCAGTTTTCAAGTTTAGAGTCTGAAGAGAGCACATACAATTAGTTACAGTAAAAGCTCAGTCAATCGCCATGTCTAGGAGAGAGAAAGGGTTAAACACTGAAAGACAGGGCCATGTGGACCATCGGTAGAGGGTTGGAGGATTCCCCTCTCCAGAAAGGTGTTACAGGTAGACACAGAGTCAGGCCAGGTGTAGCTTCTAGGAAGAGAAAAGAGAGAGAACAAAGTTAAAAGCTGAAATAACAGCAAATAATACAAAATTGAAGAGTAGTGTGAGAAAGTAGCGAAGAGGGTGAAAGTGGTCATTATGTCCTCCAGCAGCCTAAGCCTATAGCAGCATAACTACAGAGATAGCTCAGGATAACCTAAGCCACTCTAACTATAAGCTTTATCAAAAAGGAAAGTTTTAAGCATAGCCTTAAAAGTAGACTGTTTGTCCATCTAGAGCCCACTGATGGCCATTGTTATACTAAAAACAAAAACGATTGGGATACCTCTCTCTGTCAGATTGACCATAACCATTGGAAAAGAGAGGGGGTCATACAGGTAGCAGAAATGGAGGGAGTGTTTGCACCTCAACCATAACTGAGCCGTTTAGGCTAAACTTGACTCCCCCTTACTCCATCCAACAAGGGGAGAAGAAGACGGAGGTAAAATGAGGAAGATAGCTCAGGATAACCTAAGTCACTCTAACTATAAGCTTTATCAAAAAGGAAAGTTTTAAGCCTAGCCTTAAAAGTAGACAGGGTGTCTGCCTCACGGACTAAAACTGGGAGCTGGTTCCAAAGGAGAGGAGCCTGATAACTAAAGGATCTGCCTCCCATTCTACTTCTGGAGACTCTAGGAACCACCAGTAAACCTGCAGTCTGAGAACGAAGTGCTCTGTTAGGAACGTATGGAACAATCAGATCTCTGATGTATGATGGAGCTAGATTATTAAGGGCTTTATATGTGAGGAGGAGAATTTTAAATTCTATTCTGGATTTAACAGGGAGCCAATGAAGGGAAGCTAAAATAGGAGAAATATGATCTCTGTTTTTAATTTTCATCAGAACTCTTGCTGCAGCATTTTGAATCAGCTGAAGGCTTTTCACTGCATTTTGTGGACATCCTGATAGTAAATAATTACAATAGTCCAGCCTTGAAGTAACAAATGCATGGACTAGTTTTTCAGCATCAATCCTGGACAGGATATCTCTAATTTTGGCAATTTTAGTTGGGTTCATCAGAGTAAAGGGGGGTGATTACGCTTTTGAGATTCTATGGGAATGGCTTAGATATCCAGATATTCATGTGCTAGAGTATCATTTCCATCTACTTCACTATTATGCGCAAAATTGTGTTGGTCAATCAAAAATCAAATAAAATATTTTTATACATACAGTAAACTAACAGTACAAGTTGTTAGCTTTGCAAGGCACGTAACGTTATCTGAAGTGTTAAATGAACAGTGAAAAAGGTACAGTACTAGTCAACCTGAAAATGTTCCGGTTGTAACAAATTGAAATGATTTATTTTCTTAAAACATGAACTGCTCTAGGTTTGAGGAAAATGAATACAACACAGATATTAATAGCTATAGATGGCTAAACGCTACCAGGATACTGCAGAAGCAATCAATACTTTGTTACATACATGGTTGGAATACATTTTTACTTGCATGCTTATTACAGACATTGCTCTGATGTGCTGACAGAAACTTAATGTACTCATTTGCCATGACCACATAGCTGCTCATATGTTATCCATATTGAGCAGTGTGTCATCGGAGTCCTCTTGAGGCAGATTCCTGAGGTGAAACAGAGTGAGCCAAGGACTTAGCATGCCACTTTTGTGACTCCATGAGCTGTCTTAGTCTGCCGTCATTCCCCTCGGTGTGTATCCATGCAAGTGTACAAGTATGGTTAAAAAAAAAAAGAAAAAATGTCAATGTGTGTGTCATCGTGCCCAAAGCGGAGAGGAACACAGCCCACATTAGCTGTCAGAAGAGGGGAAGGCAGCCACAGTCACTCCCCCAAGATCCTTCTGCAGAACACACAGAAACTCTGGATGATGATGCTTGGAGGCCTGCCCACATTTTTCATCATTCACTTTTCCAGCTTGATATATCGAGCAACTGCAGGACAACGCAATACATGAACATTTTTCTTGAATTTTAAAACTTTGGAAAAAAAAGGACAATGAGAGAAAGGGAGAAGGGAAGACAAGGGCAAAGAAAAGGAAGGAAGAAATCAGTTGAAGGAAAAATGGAAGGAAGGGAGCAGAAAAGGAAGGATGCAGTAGCAAGGGAGGGAATGAGCAAATTGTGGCGGGAGGCAGGATGAAAGAAAGGACAGAAGAAAGGACAAAGGAAAGGTAAACAAAAGGACGAAGGGAAGGGAGGGGGAACTAAAATGGGAAGAAAGGAAGTATGGATAGGGGTTACAGTGTGAAACGTCCCATTTTTTTCAAAGCCTATTTTCTTTCTATGCTTATCTCGACCTGAAAAATAATTAAACTAGATTCCCTACTTTTCCAGTCTGCATAGGAACCCTAAAGTAAAAGCATCAAACACTATGTCACGTCAAAGAGGTTAAAAACATCACAAAAAAACTGCACTCCCTCCTAAACTCACTCTTTACCTCGTCATAATTAATGACATTAGCTAATTCAAACAATGCTACGTATCAGACATGACAGCATACGACTTGGGGATAAACCAACTCAAGAGCCGAGATGCTGTTGCGCGCATACTTCAAAAACTTAGGCACTTTTGAAGTGGCATGAAGGGTTGCCAAGCTGATTCTAGCAATGACAAGTAAAGGATTTGTCAGTTGCAATCCACAAAAGAAGCAGACATGAGAACGAGGGTAACTTCTTGATCGCAAGAGTGGCATTTACTCCCAGTGGTCCCTTGACATTTGTAAAATAAACCCTAAAAAAAATTAAAACATGATACCGGAGTTCAGCTGGGTCCTCGGAGGAGGATTGACACTTCATCTGGGATATTTCAAGGGATGAAAACTGCTGGCTGCCCTGCTGGTGATGAATAGAAGACCCGATCAGTAGAGTAATGTGATGATGCTGTAAGCTTTACACTGAAATAAGCTTCATATCATTTTTTGGCCAGATCTGGAGCAGAAAATGTGCCTTTATCTGTGGGTAGAAAAATAACCCTGAATGCTGCCACTGTATCAACACTGCTCTCTTTATTGAGTGGTGAATGTGCACCATAGGCATGCACGTTAAGCCTTCATCGTTTTAAAGGATAAAGATGTATAGATCCTGAAAAGAGAGACTTAGAGGACACATAAACAACAATTTGGTTAACACAGGCTGCTTTTCTGCGCATCCTGCTGGGTGTAGAAAGTGTTCAATTAAACCTTCATAAAACTTTTCACATTTTGTCACGTTTTAACCACAGACTTTAATCGATGTCATTTGTATTTTATGACATGATTTTTAATTATTTTTTCAAATTAAAATTTGAAAGTGACATTGGCATTTGTATTCTATTCTGTCACTTAAAATCCCAGTAAATGACATGAGGTTTGAGGTCATGGTATAATTTGCTTAATTTAAATGTGCATCATGGTTGCCTTCCACAGGTATTAATCTCTCCTGCTTGGAGATTAATTGAAGTTGGGGATATGGAATAAATAATGGTTAAGCAGCAACATGAATGGCCTAAATAAAAAGTCATACCCCCACAGAAAATATGCACCCCTATAACTTCAGTGCAAAGTAGCACCACTTGACTGCTCATCGCCATATGTTTGATGCTCAAACTTCTTTTTAAACTGCAGGGTTGTTTGAAGCAAATTTAGCACATCTGATTATAAAGAATATAAATCAGCTTTATCCCCTTGATGTGTCGCTGTCCAGCTTCTTTGAGCAAGCTGCTATAAATGAACATCTACCGCCACATCATTAGCTGGTGGAGACAAGAGTGGAGCTCATAATTTGCACTGACAGATCTGAGGGGAGCTCTAAATTATCCAGAAACAACAGAGGACTTGGCTGCGGCATCGGCCAGGACAGTGCAGGATTTCTGGGAAACGGGGTACATTATTCCTCATTTAAGGGGGCTGACAGTTCGACTCGGTGGATAACATTGTGACAGACAGATATTGTGTTCCCAGAAAACTCAGCATTAATTTGCTGACACAACATTGGATTTGGAGCTTAAGAGTGTGAGCTGGTTTTTGGGTGCCATAATTGCATTTCAGGCGGTACTGTTCAAAATCGATTTTTATTTTTTTGGACAAACTCTTGTTGCATTGAACATGTCTGAAAGATATAACCTACTTTGGACTTATGGAAATGCTAATTATATTACACATTGATTCGTTTCTGTAATAAAAAAAAAAAAGTCAATATCCCCAAAATCACCAGAGGGGAGGGATCTATTAAAGCAGTCGGAACAGTGATTAAAATTATGTTTAAAGGCAATTGTACTGTTATCCTTCTTTTTTTTATTTTTCAGGTGTTTAAAAACACAAATTTTCTTCATAACAATGCAGGGTGGAAAAGACATCAGCAATGACTTCAAAAGAAAAAGATGTTTGTTAAGTCGATCAGTCTATGCTGAGAAATATTAATCATAACTGTAAAACATTTATGACAAGTGACAATATTCTCTTAAGTGAGTGTCCCAGCTAACTCACTCCAAGTTTGGAGCATGCAACGCTCAGAGAAATGACAAAATTATTTAACTGTTCATCAGTGTTGGCCTTTTGTGAGTGTGAAACTGTGAAACTATCTGCAAAGCCCAAACATCAAATAATGCAGACCAATACAGGCATCAAGCCAGTACCGGACCCACGCCTTTAGTGCCTTGTTACAGTCCAAGATTTGCTGGAGGAGCATCCTGTCAAATAGGAGTCCAGTTGCAGACTAATATAAAATGCAGATCTTACTATGTTTAGCAGCATATTTCTTTATAGTCCAGATGTTGCTAGCTGATGTTCTGAAACTCTGTGAAATTAATTATTTTACTCTGGTAATGTCAAAAGCATCCAGCCAATCATTTTATGAAAGTGTTCATTAAACAGTGAAATCCAAATTGTTCTGTTTTCAGGCCTTTTTGTTTCTTTGGCAGATTTGTTTTAATCAAACAGATATTATCTTATACAATTAAAATCCATTTAAAGATTCTGTGTTTAGAATTATTAAACATTTAATCAGTGAACCAGATCGGGCCAGCTTAATTTTGATAATTGTGTCGGTCTGTCTCCTTTTGAGTTGTTTGCTCTCTAACTGGGTTTCCATGGTGACTATGCCTTTGTCGCAACAGCTGAAAAAAGTGCAGCTTAATACATAGTTTCTGTCCGAGTAACAAAGACTCCTTGGCTGTTCTAAATAAAAATGGTTATAATTCTTTTAATATGTACCACACAACTTATGTTCCTTAAGAGATGTTGAAGAAAGTCATTTTAGAAAACGCCATGAAGTATGAAAGACCGGAGGTTCAATTTTATAAAGTTACAGGGATTTGAAAATGTATCGAGGGAAACAAAAATGTGTCCTTGGCATGTTCTGATGTTCTTCACAGTGCTAATCATTGTCTGCAATGTATTCTGGATGGACGAAGAGCAAATTCTATTGCAAAGGAAGAAGGGGAAGTACGTTATCAAGCTTTCCTTTAAACATAGATGGAAAAATATCTCAAAGATAAATTTACATTTTGCACATGGGCTGTAACCTTTTCAGAACAATTTGATTAAGATTAATCTAAGAGTGTTGCTCATTCTTCTCATGTTTTGTGCCCATTTATATACATTCCCATGTGCCATCCTTGAAGGGATGACCTGGTATTATAAAAGGCAAAGAGTATATTTGTATAGCACGTTTTAGCGACAAGACTTTAAATAATGAAAACATAAGAAAACTATTAAAGTCCAGATTAGTGGAGCATAAGAACTGAATGCTGCTTCTCCATGTTTGGTTCTAATTCTGAGGATACTGAGTAGACTTGAACCCGAAAGACATGAATGGTCTGGAAGGTTGATACAACAACAAAACATTTTTTAATGTATTTTGGTTCTACGCTATTCAGTGACTAATAACCTAACGAGTATATTAAAGTCTATTTTGAGACACAGGGAGCCAGGGTAAGGACTTTAGGACTGGGTTGATGTCCTCTGCTTTCTTTGTTTTAGTGAGGATGCGGGCAGCAGAGTTCTGGATCAGCTTCAGCTGTCAGATCGACATTTTAGGCAGACCTGTAAAGACACTGTTGCAGTAATCCATTTGACTAACAAAAAAAACACATGGTTGAGCTTTTCAAGATTATGCTGTAATATTTGTCCTTTAATCCTAGAAATGTTCTTCAGGTGATAGAAGGCTGACTTGGTGATTGTTCTCCTGTGCCTCTGGAGGTTCAGGTCTGAGTCCATCATTAAGCTCAGATTTCAGGCCTGTGGTTTCTAGCTGTAGTAACTGAAGCTGCGTGCTGACTCATGATTCTTCCTCCTTTGGTCCAAAAATAAGTACTTCAAGTTTGATTTTATACAGCTGAAGAAAATTATGACACATCTACGTATTAATTTGTTCTATGCATCTACCGACGCTTGAATAGGTTCAAAGTCACCTGGTAACATTGTAATGTAGAGCTGTGTGTCATCTGGGTAGTTATGGAAACTGAACTTGTTGGTTGCTATGATCTAGGGGAGCATGATCTTAAAGTTCTTTAAATTGGGGCATGATTGGTTGATTTTTGTGTTTTACTTCAACACTTGTTCTGTTCTACAGGTCTGGCAGTAATTGGGTCTGGGTGTGGCTAGTGAGATTGAACTATGCTTTAAAAAACGTGGTTAATCAAGGTTAAGGCAGGATTCAACAATGGGTTTATTACTTTTTCTCAGTGGCGCAAGTTGGTTAGGAATGTTTTTTTCTATTAAATAAATAATAAAAAATGTTTCATCCTGTATTTACTCAAGTTTTCTTTTTTGTGGCTTTAACTAAAATTAGTTTTTGAAACAAGAAATTTCTGAATGGACAAACTATTTTTTCATTGCCCTGCATTTCATAACTGATCCCTTGCAGATTATTGAAGGAAAATGAATAATTTCAACCAAAATTTGGCATGCATGTTACCAACCTACTTTGTAATATTTGAACTGACTGCATTCTTAACCAAATCTTACTTGAGTCCAGTAGCTCCATATGTTTTTTCTCTCTCAAAACTCTGGGCTTTGCATTTTAATCCATTTATAAAACCATTTGACCCATCATGTTCATACTGCCAGCATTTCAAGTTTACAACCGGCATATTTTTTTCTATAATTGCAGTCCTATTAAATCCTATCAAGTCATGAGCAGCATTTTGGAGGGGTCCATTCCAGCTTTCAAGTAGACGTATGATTATGACATTGTAGAAATTTCCATTGCAGATAGTTTTACATGTGCTGCACAAAAATCAATAAGGTCATTTTAGTATTTCTGCCATCTCATTAATTGATCTATTGTAGCTCTGAATGCATTTCATCCTATTTTTATATATTCTTTTTCCTTCCTGATATTGTGAAAGTTGAAGTTTAAATGTCCACAAGCAAGTCTGTGGATACTTATGAACAAGAGTTTTAGGTCTCCTTTATACCACAAATGATTTGTAACATCTGTTTATCAAAACACCAATCCTTTAACAAGATTTGCTTCCACAACTTCCCGTTCACTCTGCCAACCAGTACTTTTTCTATCTGACACAGCGAGAGAGTTGTCATGTGCCTAATTTAGATATTCTATATTCTGGGTTTCCGGACCCACAGGGAAGGACATAATTGAATAGGCCGTGTCAAAGCCTCCCCCCCTACTTTACAAAAACCTCCCAGGGACATACTAACGTTAATTATCTCCCATTGCAATATGGCCTAGTTTTATAATTACTGGTCCTGCCAAATTTACTACAACATCCAAACCTCTCATCAGACAGTTATTAATTTAGTGCTTGTGATCCAGTGTTGTGTTCTATACAGTTTGCCTACTTACCTTATTTACAGACGAAATAACATAACTTGTGCTGGAGGGGTTCATTGGATTGGATGTCACAATCACAGACAGAATGGGAAACAAAGAAGACAGGCTCTTCATTAGCTGTGCATATCTTATCAGCATTAGTGTGCTCATTTCAGCATCAAAGAGCTACAATACGTATTGTAAACATAAAGATGAATTCACTTGTCATCAAACCGACTGTTTAATGTATTCTGCAGGTCTAAAGGACCCTAACACAAGATTCTGCATTCATAATATTAGGTTTGAAATGTTTGTGGCCCTAATAAAATCTTCAATATAAAGATGACAAAAGGACTCATTGGATTTGAACTGCATGAAAGTGCATTGACTTGTTGAAGTATATATACCCCTTGAACTTTTTCTGTCAAATTGCGAAGACACAGCTACATTTTTAACCCTTTTTAGAAAAAAAACAAAGAAAACTCTGGTCTGCATTTGTATTTATGTCCCCTTTATTCTAATATCCCCGAATAAAATCCATGTAGGGGTCGCTGCAAAAATGTGGTAAAAATGTTGCTCTGGCAAGAGATGAGCAAAACCGAACCTTTTGGTTTAAAAATGCTATTTTGGCAAAAAACAAAAACTGCACATTATACCTGACTCACACCCTGTTGTAAAGTGTAAGTGATATTAAAAAAACAAAAATCAATAAAACAATGTGATACATATAAACACCAGTGAAAACAAAGGTAAGGTGACAAAATTATGTGAAAATTGGGAAATCGGACTAAAGAAACTAAAACGTGAAAACACTAAAAGGGGATGACTAGTGAGTAGAAATAGGTGGCTTGATTAAGAATAGGAGACAGATATTGAGAGAAGAGCTTGTAACCAGGGCAACTGGGGACATCTAGTGACTGACAATTAGCAAAACTAAACTACTTACAGCATACAATACAACAGTATAAAAGTAAAGTCCAGTATTTCATTAAAGATACAAATATAACATCGATTCGACACTGAAACTTTGAAATTGATTTAGAACAAACATCCAAGACTATAAAGCTTGATCCATCTGTCTTTTAAGGGCATTTTGCTTTAAAGCGTCTGCAGAAGCAGCACCAATCATTGTTGGAACAGCATAAACATCAGTAGCATTGGTACATGCCATCCAATTTACCTTGAAGCCATGACAACAAGTTAGCATCTTGCAAGAGAAAGTTGTACTTGGTTTAAAACCTGCAAATACTTCTGCCTGCAAATGTTGGGCTATTTGGAATAGAAGTACACACCCTTTGCTTTCCACTTGGTGTTCTTAAAAGCATTTTTGTTCAATGAAATGTATTTAGAATGGAGCATTTCGAGTGAGACTTTTTAATAAAAAATTCAGCAGTTGGATGAATTATTCTGTCTGTCATAATTTTCTAAGAGCCTGGGGTAAAACATGAAGATTGTGCAATACTGACCAGATGTGCTTCTCTTAGGCTCGTAGTCCTGCTGCTGGTAGATATAAATAATTTCCCATTCAAATTCTTTTGATTAGGCAAAGTAACAAAAAATGCCCAACTTCCAGAAAAGTATGGTTCTCTGGGTATTTTACTGTGCCCTCAGGGAAGCTGGAGAAAACAAGGCTTTCCCCCATGCTCCTCACTTGGATATTTAGTCGGGTCTTCATTTTCCAATCATTACCTGAACCAGTGATCATTTTTGGAAGATGATGTAAATGATGCTAACCCTAAACGATAAGTTAGGGAATTTACAGCACTTTAATTGGAAACAAATTCCATTTTACATGACCTTATGTTTAACTATTAAGTATCTGTGACAACGCACCCCAACTGAGATACTGATGAACATTTTAAGACAACATGCCTTTAGCTTACTAGTTAAAAAGTTAAATCAACGCTATTTCATTCAATGTTTTAGTGTTTAATTTTGATAGGCTAATATTTTGTGATCTTTAAATACAAAATCAGAATATGAAAACCATGGATCCCATTTCTTCCACTTCCCAGATGTGCAGTGCTTTGTTTGGGTCTATGAACCCAATAAAATACACTGAGGATTGGGGTTGTAACTCAGACAAAATCCAAGTGGTGTGAATACCCCATCTTAGGGATTTTTGCAAAAATTCAAACAAAGTATGTCAAATAAGATGCGGGTTGCCTATTTAAAGACCAAAATGGTGGGTTTTCTTGTGTCGATGCATCCGTAAATTTTTTTTTATTTTGAATACCTGACCTTCTGATTACTGGTCAGAGCTTATTAAGAGAAGTAGAATTTCCTGACTAATTTAGTGTATCATTAGTTATTATAGTAAGATAAATTAAATAAAGTGTAGAACATTTTTTGAAACTGCATCTATTATTAAAATGTATAAAGCTGTTGCTTTCTGTGGCTATTGTCATGGGCTGCTCTGCAAAACTCTTTAAATCGGCTTGTTTCACAGTGTGAAGAAATTATAATGACATTAATAATTATATGCATCATTATGCTGGGGCATGTTTACATGTTTAGCATAAGTGACACTTGTTGAGGTTTTATCTCTAGAGCTGAAATATTAATATTTACAGACATTTATTTACATCTGCTCTAAGAGGGTCTATCATTTCTTTCCTTCTTGACTGGATTTTGATTAAAAATGTTGCTTTTGATAACTTTTACCTTCTTAACTGAAATGAATCAAAGTAGTTTCCACTGCTTTCCTTTGCCTTTACCACTGGCCAAAGCCACCTGGGGCCATTTTTATAGCCTCCATTACCAAGTGCTATTCTAAAATTAAGGCTAGCAATTAAGAGACAAGCCACTTACCCAAATTATATCATTGACTAAAGGTTAACAGAAAGCATAGCCAAATATAGTTAATCAGTAGGGAAGTTCAGAGAAGAGGAGCTCCATAGGTGTCTCTGGCTTTTTTCCCCTCTAGAATACTCCCAAGGCATCCGCCCTACATGGTAAGGGCAGAAAATATCCAGTTAACCCTCTGATCACATTTTAGAGCTCTGATCCCTCCAAGCTATGATCTGTATCATGCAGATAAGTCTAACATCCATTAGCATTAACACTTGCTAAATTAAAGCAGTATGGGCTTTTTTAATGCCCCACTTTCAGAAAATCAAGGTGTGTGTGTAAAGTTTATGTTAAGGGGTTACAGCTAAAAATAATGAAAAAATTGCTTGCTTCCCTTTGCTTTTTCAGTTTTTTTTCCAACTTTTATTGATCAAAGAGTACAAACTGCGGCTCTCAATCTTTAACCTGCTGTTGCCGTTTTGTTTCCTGGATATGAATTGTTCTTTTGGGGAAATGTAGGTATAGATCAACAGCAAGGGGTTTGGTTTTTGTTTTCCATTTTCTGGCAGAGAGCGCATACCAATTCACACTTAATGAGTTAAAACTTAATAAAGAGCCCACCTCATACTTTTTTTCATTTTACAATACAATTATTTATCTCTGCCAACTTTAAACAATACAAATGCCTAACAAATGAAAATATCATCAAAAAAGTACATGTATCATATATATTCATTACACAGAGCAACTTATTTCAAGCACTTATTTCTTGTACTTTTAATTATTCTGTTTTATTCACACCAGTTTCTCAGGAAATTTGAATGTTGCAGAAAACCGATAAATGATTATAATACAGAAATGTTTAAAATATTGTGTACGCAATCATGAAGAAGACTGCTGGCTCAGCAGATTTCCAGGAGAAATTGAGGATAAATAAATAAAAACGTATTTGCTAAACAGCTTGGCTATTAACATTGTGCTGTATCCAAGAGCAGTTACGGAATGTTCAATGGAAGGAAAAAATATATTGGAAAAAAATGACGAAACTGCAGTAACTGCAGTGTTGAGATGATTGGGAAGGAAAGCTCATTGAAGGATTTGGAAAAAAATTCACAAGAAATTGTGCCTAGAGTGTCAGCTTTAAGAGCCACCACAAAGTTACGTTTCATGTGTTAAGACACTCATGTGTCTTGTTCTTGGTATATTGCTGTGACAGTATTACAGCGCCACATACAGGCCTGGCATGGTTATTTTAACGTATGGGGCATTTTCAGTTTTATGGTGTGACTGAAAACATTCCGAGGAAAATTACATGTTTACAGGAAAATTTCTGGAGTCATCAAATTTTGGTAAAACTGTTTTGGGACAGATGGTCGTGTTATGTGTCTTTGTTCATTTTATGCGCTCATAACTCTGAGTGAGAAGCTTCTCGTGTGGACTAGGATGCAGTTGTGGGAGTTTTCCATGCTTTTTTTTCCCCTCTAGTTTCAAATGTGTAAATATTTCATAGATGTTTCAATGAAGAAAAAGAATTTGATAGTTTCAAATCTTTAAAATTTCATAGGATGAGCTTTAGAGAGCTGTTTTAGACTGCACAGGCATTGCATTTCTGGTGACATGTCTCTCATGAACCGCACTTCTCAGTAAAACTCAGTTTCATTCTGAGAGGCAGAAAAGACAACAGACACTAAAACTTTGCTTGCATTAATGTTTTTTCCTGTTTTCCAAGACAGTTGATTTGCAACATTTGCAACTTCTTATTGAAAATCTGAGCTACAACCTGATGCAGTCAGGTTCATGACACAGAATTGAACCCAAAGTTTGCTTATCAAGCTACCAATCCTTTCTCAGGGCAAGTTCAGGTCTGACTTCGGGTCTCTCCTTTTTTTATGGATATCTGCTTCCATGCATTAGTGCATTACTTGCTTGGCTGACAGATGAATTAGAATAATAAAGTCATCTCTGAGTGAATTATTCAAACATTTCTTTGGATCTATGAGGCACTTTGTGTGTAAGAGGAGACAAAATAAATCTTGGAATTAAAATAGAGTACCTGACCCCTCCTTGGTTTTAGTGCGAATGACACTGCCGGGCATTGCTTTCCATCAAATAGCAAAGTATTCCCTCAGATTTACAGCCTGTGAGCGGACGGTAAATCTAAAACTGCTGTTGCAACTCAAGCGTGATCTCGAGTCATGTCACCTCTTATTTGGATCATTTGTCAATCCTGAGTGCTTTTCAGTTTGGGTATCACCACCCCGACAGGTATTATAACGACCTATTTTTCCCTCTCTTACTAAGATTTCTCTTTTGACTTTGAAGAATTGTTTTCTTGGCAGTCAGAAGGTCTTCTGTACACTTGGTAAGCTCTTCTTCCCACACACACCATCCAGAAATATTTTTTGTTAAGAAATGTGGCATGTTTTGCTTTGCTGTAAACAAAATACTTTATTTTCAGTTCTGTGATGTAAATTACGTCAAGATAAATAATTTACAAGCTTCTCATTATTTAAACAACCACAAATGTGAGAATCCACACAGGAGACAAGCCCTTTGGTTGTGATGGTTTGTGGGAAAAGATTTGCCTCAAGTCTTCTTCCTTTAAACAGTCACCATGATTAAGGCCAAACACGGAGGAAAAACCATTTGATTGTGATGCATGTGGAAAAAGATTTCGCCAAAAGTGCAGCTTCTAAAAAACACATGAGAAGTGTCCACACAGGAAAATGATAGAAACCTTATAGTTGTTTGGATCTTTTTGGGAAAAAAAATTTTTAACCAAAAAACAAATTAAATAAACAAGCATGTGGCAAAAATAAGATCACTCTTCTCAAAGGGGCTAGAAAGATAAGAGACCTAATCCTTTATTTGTGACAATCAGGCATAAAGCTTTGTTTGTTAGATTAAAAGAAACCTGGCTGCAGCAATTAGGATTTTACCATATGCAAATGATGAACTCTGTGGATAATTATTTAAATTTTCTGATGCAATTAAACATCAAGGCTCTTCTGAAAACATATTACACTAGGGATAGGAGGAGGCGAGTAGGAAAAAACATAATTTCAGTCCTATTGTTATTGACTAGCTGGGAAAGTTGTGATGCCCCTAAAGTGCTGCCAGGTCAATTTGACATTTAATCCTTAGTTTGCATCCAAATTGCAAAGCAAAAACCACTGATGAAATTGTTTTTGTAAACTGTCCACATAGCCCAACTTGATGTTTTTTTCCAGATGTTGGACTGAAGTGTATTCCCGGAAAAGTAGAGAGAAGCAATGTTTGAATAATTTTATAGTGGGGGATTTTAACATTCATGTTACACTGAAATGATGATTTAATTGGTCAAGAGGACATCGGGGATTGGGCTATCCCACCATCTCCCCCGGCCCGCTTTTTTGTTCCCGAAGCCTTGTGCCAAAGGTACTGGAGTCTTGTCATTGCTCTCGTCTCGTTTGTCATCCTGGAATCAGCAGAACGATTCAGACTGTACAAGCTCAGTTTTGGTGGCCATCGCTTGTGAAGGATGTCAAAGACTATGTTTCTGCATGCACTCAATGTTGTCAAGCCAAGTCTTCTCGTCGCCCCCCTGCGGGGTTGTTGCACCCATTGCCCATTCCCCCTCGCCCATGGTCACACATTGCTATGGATTTTGTAACAGGTTTACCGATGTCAAATGGTCACTCTGTTCTACTGACGATAATTGACAGATTTTCTAAGATGGTTCATCTGGGGCCCCTGGAGAAGCTCCCGTCTGCAAAGGAGATGGGTGAGATATTGACCAGAAAAGTTTTCAGGCTCCATGGAATACCTACTGACATTGTTTCCGATTGAGGACCCCAGTTTGTGTCACGTTTTTGGAAGGAGTTCTGTTCTTTGTTGGGAATTTCTGTTAGTCTCTCTTCAGGTTTTCATCCTCAATCTGATGGCCAAACTGAGAGAGCCAACCAAGAAGTGGAAACCAAACTTTGCATTTTGTGTGAGTCAGACCCGACCAAGTGGTCACAAAATTTGCCCTGGGTTGAATACGCCATGAACTCGTTGCAGTCAAGTGCCACTGGTTTGTCCCCTTTCTATGTTGTTTGGTTTCCAGCCACCCATGTTTTCGGTTCAGGAGAGAGAGGCAAATGTCCCGTCCGCCCAAGCAGCTGCCCTAAGGTGCCAAAGAATATGGAGAAAGGCCAGGAGGTCAATGATCAGAATGTCACTGGTTCAGTCGAGAACGGCCAACCGGAGGCGGATCCCTGCCCCTAAGCACCAGGTTGGGCAGAAAGTGTGGCTCTCTGCCACAGACCTGCCGTTACGGATAGAGTCCCGGAAGTTGGCACCCAGATTTGTTGGACCTTTCCCTATCTCCAAGATCATCAACCCTGTCTCTGTACGGCTGAGATTGCCCAATTCCATGAGGATTCACCCCATGTTCCACGTTTCTCAGGT
This sequence comes from Crenichthys baileyi, assembly GCA_036173005.1. Taxonomy (NCBI): domain Eukaryota; kingdom Metazoa; phylum Chordata; class Actinopteri; order Cyprinodontiformes; family Goodeidae; genus Crenichthys; species Crenichthys baileyi. Next base: position 1,473,969 of record JAHHUM010000868.1, read on the forward strand.
CAAGCCCTTCGTGGAGCCCCGTCTCGATATGATTAATATATCCTTAGTAAATGGGTATGTACCACAAGCTTTTAAGGTAGCTGTAATTAAACCTTTGCTTAGGAAACCTTCGCTTGATCGAGATGACATAATAAATTACAGACCGATATCCAATCTTCCATTCTTATCTAAAATTCTTGAGAAAATAGTTGCTAATCAAATGTGTGAGCATTTACACAGCTATGACCTGTTTGAAGAGTTTCAGTCAGGATTCAGAGCTCATCATAGCACTGAAACAGCTCTGCTGAAAGTCACTAATGATATTCTTATTGCCTCAGATAATGGACTTGTGTCTGCACTGGTTCTGTTAGATCTTAGTGCTGCATTTGATACAGTCGATCATAATATTCTCTTAGAAAGGCTGGAATATGCTGTAGGGATCAGGGGAACAGCGCTAGGCTGGTTTAAATCTTATTTATCTGACAGATTCCAGTTTGTTCATGTAAATGATAAATCATCTTTAAACTCCAGGGTTAACTGTGGAGTACCACAGGGTTCAATACTTGGGCCAATTCTCTTTACTATATACAGGGGTTGGACAATGAAACTGAAACACCTGGTTTTAGACCACAAAAATGTATTAGTATGGTGTAGGGCCTCCTTTTGTGGTCAATACAGTGTTAATTCGTCTTGAGAATGACATATACAAGTCCTGCACAGTGGTCAGAGGCATTTTAAGCCATTCTTCTTGCAGGATAATGGCCAGGTCACTACGTGACACTGGTGGAGGAAAACGTTTCCTGACTCGCTCCTCCAAAACACCCCAAAGTGGCTCAATAATATTTAGATCTGGTGACTGTGCAGGCCATGGGAGATGTTCAACTTCACTTTCATGTTCATCAAACCAATCGTTCACCAGTCGTGCTGTGTGTATTGGTGTATTGTCATCCTGATACACGGCATCGCCTTCAGGATACAATGTTTGAACCATTGGATGCACATGGTCCTCAAGAATGGTTCGGTAGTCCTTGGCAGTGACGCGCCCATCTAGCATAAGTATTGGGCCAAGGGAATGCCATGATATGGCAGCCCAAACCATCACTGATCCACCCCCATGCTTCACTTTGGGCATGCAACAGTCTGGGTGGTACGCTTCTTTGGGGCTTCTCCACACCGTAACTCTCCCGAATGTGGGCAAAACAGTAAAGGTGGACTCATCAGAGAACAATACATGTTTCACATTGTCCACAGCCCAAGATTTGCGCTCCTTGCACCATTGAAACCAACGTTTGGCATTGGCACGAGTGACCAAAGGTTTGGCTATAGCAGCCCGGCCGTGTATATTGACCCTGTGGAGCTCCCGACGGACAGTTCTGGTGGAAACAGGAGAGTTGAGGTGCACATTTAATTCTGCCGTGATTTGGGCAGCCATGTTTTTTTTGGATACAATCCGGGTTAGCACCCGAACATCCCTTTCAGACATCTTCCTCTTGCGTCCACAGTTAATCCTGTTGGATGTGTTTCGTCCTTCTTGGTGGTATGCTGACATTACCCTGGATACCGTGGCTGTTGATACATCACAAAGACTTGCTGTCTTGGTCACAGATGCGCCAGCAAGACGTGCACCAACAATTTGTCCTCTTTTGAACTCTGGTATGTAACCAATAATTTTGTGTGCATTTCAATATTTTGAGCAAAACTGTGCTCTTACCCTGCTAAATGAACCTTCACACTCTGCTCTAACTGGTACAATGTGCGATCAATGAAGACTGGCTACCAGGCTGGTCCAATTTAGCCATGAAACCTCCCACACTAAAATGACAGGTGTTTCAGTTTCATTGTCCAACCCCTGTATATGCTTCCAATAGGTAAAATTATCAGGCAGCATAGAATAAATTTTCACTGTTACGCTGATGACACTCACCTTTACTTATCCATAGATCCTGATGAGCCCAACCAGTTAGATAGACTACAAGCATGTCTTGAAGACATAAAAACTTGGATGACTTTACATGTTCTGCTTCTAAATTCAGACAAGACAGAAGTTGTCGTCTTTGGACTAGAGTCTTTAAAAAAGAAACTGCTTAGTCAATCACTTAACCTGGATGGCATTAAATTGACCTCCGGTAATAAAGTAAAAAAACCTTGGTATTATTTTTGACCAGGATATGTCATTTAAATCCCATATTAAACAGGTTTCTAGGATTTCCTTTTTTCATCTCCGGAACATTGCCAAAATTAGAAATATCCTGTCCAGGATTGATGCTGAAAAACTAGTCCATGCATTTGTTACTTCAAGGCTGGACTATTGTAATTCATTACTATCAGGATGTCCACAAATGCAGTTAAAAGCCTTCAGCTGATTCAAAATGCTGCAGCAAGAGTTCTGATGAAAATTAAAAAGAGAGATCATATTTTCCCCTACTTTAGCTTCCCTTCATTGGCTCCCTGTTAAATCCAGAATAGAATTAAAATTCTCCTCCTCACATATAAAGGCCTCAATGATTTAGCTCCATCATACATCAGAGATCTGATTGTTCCATACGTTCCTAACAGAGCACTTCGTTCTCAGACTGCAGGTTTACTGGTGGTTACTAGAGTCTCTAGAAGTAGAATGGGAGGCAGATCCTTTAGTTATCAGGCTCCCCTCCTGTGGAACCAGCTCCCAGATTAATCCGTGAGGCGGACACCCTGTCTACTTTTAAGGCTAGGCTTAAAACTTTCCTTTTTGGTAAAGCTTATAGTTAGAGTGGCTTAGGTTATCTTGAGCGATCTCTGCTATAGACTTAGGCTGCTGGAGGACATAATGACTACTTTCACTCTCTTCGCTAAATTCTCATACTACTCTCCAATTTTGCATTATTTGCTGTTATTTCAGCTTTAACTTTGTTCTCTCTCTTTTCTCTTCCTAGAAGCTACACCTGGCCTGACTCTGTGTCTACCTGTAACACCTTTCTGGAGAGGGGAATCCTCCAAGCTTCTGCTGGCAACAACTTAATGCTCACCCTCTACCGATGATCCACATGGCCCTGTCTTTCAGTGTTTAACCCTTTCTCTCTCCTAGACATGGCAATTGACTGAGCTTTTGCTGTGACTAACTCTATGTGCTCTCTTTCAGACTCTAAACTTGAAAACTGGCTCAGAGTTTATCTGTTCCTTCTTTCTAGGTGAAACGACTAAAGGAGCTACATCCATTAACATTTACCTTTTCGTTCCCATAGAAAGTACTCCTGGATCAGTGCTTCTTTGTTCTCTTTGTGTCTCTGCTCTGTTTTCTCTAACCCCCAGTCGGTCGTGGCAGATGGCCGCTCACACTGAGCCTGGTTCTGCTGGAGGTTTCTTCCTGTTAAAAGGGATTTTTTCCTCTCCACTGTTGCTACATGCATGCTCAGTATGAGGGATTGCTGCAAAGTCAACGCCAGTGACTGTCCACTGTCTCTACATGCTCATCCGGGAGGAGTGAATGCTGCAAGTCACTGACTGGGTGCAATCTGCTGGGTTTCCTTAGATAGAAATTTTTTTTTTATCCAATTTGAATAAATAACAGAGTCTGACTGCACTGTTCAGTGATTAAGATTAATTGGAATGTAAGTACCTGACTTTTGTGAAGTGCCTTGAGACGACATGTGTTGTGAATTGGCGCTATATAAATAAACTGAAATGAAAACTGAATTGAATTGCAGCGGCATGCTATTCCATCCGGTTTACGTTTAGTTGGACCATCATTTATTTTTCAACAGGACAATGACCCCAAACACACCTCCAGGCTGTGTAAGGGCTATTTTACCAAGAAGAAGAGTGATGGGGAGTTGCGGCAGATGACCTGCTCTCCACAGTCACCGGACCTGAACCCAATCGAGAAGGTTTGGGGTGAGCTGGACCGCAGAGTGAAGGCAAAAGGGCCAACAAGTGCTAAGCATCTCTGGGAACTCCTTCAAGACTGTTTGAAAACCATTTCTGGTGACTACCTCTTGAAGCTCATGAACAGAATGCCAAGAGTTTGCGGAGCAGTAACCAAAGCCAAAGGTGGCCATTTTGAAGAACCTAGAATATAAGACATATTATCAGTTGTTTCACACTTTTTTGTTCAGTATATAATTCCACATGTGTTAATTCATAGTTTTGATGCCTTCAGTGTGAAGCTACAATATTCATAGACATGAAAATAAAGAAAACTCTTTGAATGAGAAGGTGTGTCCAAACTTTTGGTCTGTACTGTATATACATCTTACAGGCATCAATACTGTGAAGTCTGCCCACACAGTCAAACTATGAGTCTGCAGTTCTCACAAAGTTGTTAGCACACATATAATGCTGCAGGAAAAAAGGTATCCTCTATGTGTGGGTTCAAAGTAAGGAAACTGCTTTGGGACTTGAAAGAAATGAAAAATGCTGAATAGTTTCCAGTTAAACTCATCAACAGGAGGATGTTATTGCACCCTAAATTTGCAATGTGTCACAGAGGAGGATGCCTAATGACAGTTTCAAAACATCAGCGTGTAACCTGCCAAGTCGCACATGTGGGATCCAAAATCCTTTTTTCAAAATATCTCAGTGCATGGTGTTTTTGGCTTTTTCACATGCTGATATCTTAGGAAGATGCTGTTTTCATCATGTACTCCAATATGTTAAAGAACCTTCTGTGTTCGATCATTCACACTCTTCAGCTGAGTATTGAATGATACCATCTACAGAGACTGCCAGCTGTGATATTCTGTGGAGTTATGAATGATACGCTGAGGTTTCACTTCCATCAGATGCCGGCTCCTTTTTTAAGCTTTTATTTAGTCTTTCTCAGGAAACTTTAAAAGGGGTGACAGGTGTAAGGAGAGAGATGGCAAAGCAGTATTAGATACAGGGGTTGGACAATGAAACTGAAACACCTGTCATTTTAGTGTGGGAGGTTTCATGGCTAAATTGGACCAGACTGGTAGTCAGTCTTCATTGATTGCACATTGCACCAGTAAGAGCAGAGTGTGAAGGTTCAATTAGCAGGGTAAGAGCACAGTTTTGCTCAAAAAATTGAAATGCACACAACATTATGGGTGACATACCAGAGTTCAAAAGAGGACAAATTGTTGGTGCACGTCTTGCTGGCGCATCTGTGACCAAGACAGCAAGTCTTTGTGATGTATCAAGAGCCACGGTATCCAGGGTAATGTCAGCATACCACCAAGAAGGACGAACCACATCCAATAGGATTAATTGTGGATGCAAGAGGAAGCTGTCTGAAAGGGATGTTCGGGTGCTAACCCGGATTGTATCCAAAAAAACGTAAAACCACGTTTGCCCAAATCACGGCAGAATTAAATGTGCACCTCAACTCTCCTGTTTGCACCAGAACTGTCTGTCGGGAGCTCCACAGGGTCAATATACACGGCCGGGCTGCTATAGCCAAACCTTTGGTCACTAATGCCAATGCCAAACGTCGGTTTCATTGGTGCAAGGAGCGCAAATCTTGGGCTGTGGACAATGTGAAACATGTATTGTTCTCTGATGAGTTCACCTTTACTGTTTTCCCCTAGATGGGCGCGTCACTGCCAAGGAATACCGAACCATTCTTGAGGACCATGTGCCACCAATGGTTCAAACATTGTATCCTGAAGGCGGTGCCGTGCATCAGGATGACAATGCACCAATACACACAGCAAGACTGGTGAAAGATTGGTTTGATGAACATGAAAGTGAAGTTGAACATCTCCCATGGCCTGCACAGTCACCAGATCTAAATATTATTGAGCCACTTTGGGGTGTTTTGGAGGAGCGAGTCAAGAAACGTTTTCCTCCACCAATATCACGTAGTGACCTGGCCACTATCCTGCAAGAAGAATGGCTTAAAATCCCTCTGACCACTGTGCAGGACTTGTATATGTCATTCCCAAGACGAATTGATGCTGTATTGGCCACAAAAGGAGGCCCTACACCATACTAATACATTTTTGTGGTCTAAAACCAGGTGTTTCAGTTTCATTGTCCAGCCCCTGTATGTGTCAGATGTTAATGAAGAGAGTTCTGTGATTATGACCTTGGCAATAAAATATTCAACCGAATGTTATCATGTTAAGAATAAAAATCTAAAGGCAGAATACTGTGTAAAGTCATTAGGATATACAGATGAGAATAGTTTTGTTGGTTTTCTAACTGCTCATAGAAACAATGCTTCCTTTCTCCATGAAAACGATTCAATTAAAACCAACGGTCTAATCTATGCCTGCATGATTACTTTGTGATATAGTAAAACAATGGGTTGTTTATTTCATCAAGGTAAGCAAAAATCATATTGTTATGAGGGAACCCCTAAAGAGACTATTACTATTGCATTACAGTAATGTATTACACCTGTGTTGACATCAGAGGTGGTTTCTCATCAGCTATTTAGCCTATTTAAAAAGAACCAGCATGCTATTCTTAAGCTTGACGTGTGCACCACACTGAACCTTGACCAGAGAAATCAAAGGCCAGAGCTGTTCTGATGAGCACAAGGTTACAGATATTCATGTTAAAGCTGAAGGCTACAATCCCATCTCCAATTACCCTTATGTTCTTGTGACCTTAGCTGCCATCATTATTAATAGTATAGGGTTAGTGGAAATCTAGCAAACCTCCCAGGACGTGTTGGAAATCTGAAATGCAACCCTTTAGACAAAAAAAATGGTAGAAAAAGAGCCATACAACCATCCAAATCTATTCAAACTAAAATTCAATTCAGTTCAATTCAGTTTATTTAAATAGCACCAATTCACAAAACATGTCGTCTCAAGGCACTTCACAAAAGTCAGGTACATACATTTCAATTAATCCTAATCATTGAACAGTGCAGCCAGATTCTGTTATTTATTCAAATTGGATAAAAAGTTTTTCTATCTAAGGAAACCCAGCAGATTGCATCCAGTCAGTGATTTGCAGCATTCACTCCTCCCAGATGAGCATGTAGAGACAGTGGACAGTCACTGGCGTTGATTTTGCAGCAGTCCCTCATACTGAGCATGCATGTAGCGACAGTGGAGAGGAAAAACTCTCTTTTAACAGGAAGAAACCTCCAGCAGAACCAGGTTCAGTGTGAGCGGCCATCTGCCACGACCGACTGGGGGTTAGAGAGAACAGAGCAGAGACACAAAGAGAACAAAGAAGCACTGATCCAGGAGTACTTTCTGTGGGAAGGAAAAGTAAATGTTAATGGATGTAGCTCCTTTAGTCGTTTCACCTAGAAAGAAAGAAAACAGATAAAACTCTGAGCCGTTTTTAAGGGTTAGAGTCTGAAAGAGAGCACATAGAGTTAGTCACAGCAAAAGCTCAGTCAATTTCCATGTCTAGGAGAGAGAAAGGGTTAAACACTGAAAGACAGGGCCATGTGGATCATCGGTAGAGGGTGAGCATTAAGTTGTTGCCAGCAGAAGCTCGGACGATGCCCCTCTCCAGAAAGGTGTCACAGGTAGACACAGAGTCAGGCCAGGTGTAGCTTCTAGGAAGTAAAAAGAGAGAGAACATAAAGTTAAAAGCTGAAATAACAGCAAATAATGCAAAATTGGAGAGTAGTGTGAGAATGTAGCGAAGAGGGTGAAAGTGGTCATTATGTCCTCCAGCAGCCTAAGCCTATAGCAACATAACTACAGAGATAGCTCAGGATAACCTAAGCCACTCTAACTGTAAGCTTTATCAAAAAGGAAAGTTTTAAGCCTAGCCTTAAAAGTAGACAGTTTGTCCATCTAGAGCACACTGATGGCCATTGTTATACTAAAAACCACAACGATTGGGATACCTCTCTCTGTCAGATTGACCATAACCATTGGAAAAGAGAGGGGGTCATACAGGTAGCAGAAATGGAGGGTGTGTTTGCACCTCAACCATAACTGAGCCGGTTTAGGCTAAACCTGACTCCCCCTTACTCGAACCAACAAGGGGAGAAGAAGACGGAGGTAAAAAATAAGGAAGATAGCTCAGGATAACCTAAGCCACTCTAACTATAAGCTTTATCAAAAAGGAAAGTTTTAAGCCTAGCCTTAAAGGTAGACAGGGTGTCCACCTCACGGACTAAAACTGGGAGCTGGTTCCACAAGAGAGGAGCCTGATAACTAAAGGATCTGCCTCCCATTCTACTTCTAGAGACTCTAGGAACCACCAGTAAACCTGCAGTCTGAGAACGAAGTGCTCTGTTAGGAACGTATGGAACAATCAGATCTCTGATGTATGATGGAGCTAAATCATTAAGGGCTTTATATGTGAGGAGGAGAAGTTTAAATTCTATTCTGGATTTAACAGGGAGCCAATGAAGGGAAGCTAAAGTAGGGGAAATATGATCTCTCTTTTTAATTTTCATCAGAACTCTTGTTGCACCATTTTGAATCAGCTGAAGTCTTTTAACTGCATTTTGTGGACATCCTGATAGTAAAGAATTACAATAGTCCAGCCTTGAAGTAACAAATGCATGGACTAGTTTTTCAGCATCACTCCTGGATAGGATATTTCTAATTTTGGCAATGTTCCAGAGATGAAAAAAGGAAATCCTAGAAACCTGTTTAATATGGGATTTAAATGACATGTCCTGGTCAAAAATAATACCAAGGTTTTTTACTTTATTACCGGAGGTCAATTTAATGCCATCCAGGTTAAGTGATTGACTAAGCAGTTTCTTTTTCAAAGACTCCGGTCCAAAGACGACAACTTCTGTCTTGTCTGAATTTAGAAGCAGAAAATTGAAAGTCATCCCCCAGCTGCCCTCCTACTTTTATGTCCTTAAAATATTTGTAATTACTAGTCACTTATTTGTCCAAAGGCCTCTTACAGCCTTCAAATTAAACACTAATTTACCAAAAAGTATATAATTGTAGATATAATCCGTGGCCCCTGAAAAACATTAGTTATGGCCCTGCATCAAACACCATCTGCCTACCGCCCCAGTCTCAGGCACATAACGCCACCTACTGTACATCATTGTATAACTCCACCCACTATATTCTATGTTTTAGTTTTATATTTCATAAAAATAAGAACAATGCTTTATTTATAATACTCTTGATTTCCCCCCTCTTTCCTCTCTGTTCCTAATATTCCTTTTAGACTGAATTATCTCCCATTCCGGCACTACGTTTACTGGCGGTGAGGAGTGTGACAGCGCATGCGCAACGCGAATCGACTAGCTGTGCTCCACTAACCAGCCTGAGATCACGTGATGCCAAGTCGCTGATGTAAATTCGTATTCTCATAGAAAATAAATCATATTCACAAACTGTTATAGCATATTGTATTCATAAAGAATAAACCATAACTGTAAACTTGAACTTTGTGTTTGTAATTTCTTGAAGCTGTAACATTTTATTTTGTATTCTTATATAGAAAATATACAATACCTCTTTTGGATTTTAATTATGCACAACTATTGACTAATATGCACACATTTCCGTCTTTACATACACATTGTTTTTGACAGCATTCTTACCCCATATTATGGGGATATAATTGTCACTATATATTTTTTTAGATTAATTTCAATGAAGAGGTCCAGCATTCCCACCCTTCCTGCTTTGCGCCTCCTTTGCACTGCATGTAAAATCTTTAGATCCCCCCACGGATCAAGGTACATTGTTTTCTGAAAGCAACATCTGTCACATTTTTAATGATAATGGGCTCCATGGAGAAGGAAAAGTATTTGATGTATCTTATTGGGACTTTATGACATAGACCAAGACAAAGTATTAAAAAATTGTGAAACCCAAAGAAATGATTACTTATACAAATACCTTTTGGTGGAGCTGCAGCTCCAGTTAAAGTCTTTTGGGGTTTTTCTCCCCCAGCTTTGCACAGCTAGAGATTGAAATTTTGAGCGATTCATCTTTGCAAAACATTTAAGCTCAGTCAGATTGGATGGATGGTATCTGTGAACATCAACTTTCACGTCTTGCCAAAATCTAAATTTTTTAGCTCTCACTAGGCCATTCTAAAACATTAAAATGCTCTGATTTTACCCGTTTTATTGTACTACCACCACTGTGTACCCCAGTGGGGATGTGTTAAGGAAGTAATTTCTTTCGCCACACGTGATTGTAGGCAACTTCTCCATTATGTTTCCTGTGTCAATTCATGGCTTGTGGCAAACTGCAAACAGGTCAGTTAGAGCTTTCTTTTTTAAAATTTCTTTTTTCTTGTCACTCTTCCAGGTCTTCATTATATTTGGCTCAGTCTATCTTTGCTTCAACCATCTTATCTATTTCTACGGAACAGAAGCATGTCCACAGCATGATGCTCCCAGCATCACGTTCAGTGGTCATTATGGTGTATTGAAGGTGATGTGCAGTGTTACTTTTCTGTAACATGTATGCCACAAAAAGCAGTTTTGATGTCATCTGACCAGAGCACCTTCTTCCACATGTTTGTTGTCTTCTCTAAATGGCTTGTGGTAAAATGTTAATATTTATGACCTCTTATGGCATTCTGCCAGCAATGTCTTGCCATTTTGCCATACATGCCAGATGTGTGGGGTGTATGGCCAATGGTTGTCCTGTCAACAGATTTTTCCACCTGAGCTGTGGATCTTTGCAGCTCATCCAGAGCTACTATCAGTCTTTTGGCTTCTTCTGTTTGTTCTGTTTGTTCACCAATGCACATAACAAACCTCTGAGATCTTCACAGTGAGCTTTATTTGTACTGAGGTCAAATTACACACACACTAATTAGGTCACATCTGAAGGCAATTGGTTGCAATGGATTTAATTATGCACACTACATTTTTAAACATTTTAGATATTTGGAAAAAAAATTATTTTTTTCCTTCGCTTTACAATTGTGTGCTGCTTTGACTTGTTCTAGCACTTAAACTTCCATTAAAATGAATTGACGTGTGTGGGTGTTTTTAAAAAAAAACTTTGGTAAAACTCCAAGGGGTGAGAATACTTTTGCACTGCGTATATAGGCAGTAATGCTGCTGGAGGGCCCAAGCACAGATTTATACCAGCTTAAATGGATAACATTACTGTGTGATCATATCACAAGATTACACAGATTAATGCAGGAGTGTGTAATTTCTTTTTCATCTGGTTCTAATCACCATGTGTCAGCTTAAAATAAAGTACTGAGGATAACCTAATGGGAAGAAAATACAGATAGAGTGTCATGAATAATGGAACCCCTGGGCAGCAGGGGGCTAAATACAGACACAGAGTCATCAATATTTGGCCTCCTTAATTAGGCAAAACCAGGCATGATCAGAAGCTAATTTTCCACAAGGATGTTCACAGATAGTGACACAGAGAAGCACTACTCTTCCTATTATGGTAATAAATCAATTTTTATTCTTCTGATAAACACTTAAGGCCACACACACAAAAAAAATCAATATATAAATATAACAATAATCTCTGTTCTTTGGTCTATCCTGGGTGACGGAAGAAAATCTTGATAAGGATGGTCATGAGCCTACATATAAACTTCACATTAAACTGATTCTGAAAGCAGATTTCAGTGTTTAGTGTATGAATGTCTTTATTTTAGTAGTAAACACAATGTATGTGAATGCTACAATTAGAAACTTGAAACTTAGAAACAGTTTACTAAACATGACAGATGTTCAATAAGGATCTTAAAACAATATCTTGGATCGGCAAATTCAAATTATTGTGATAATAGGAATACATCGGCCATGGCCATGAGAAAAGTTCACGACTGAAATCAAATGTTTATGTTAAAATGACAACAAAGTAGCAGTCTAGGTGGAAAATGTGTTACTTGTTTTATGTGTTTCCCGCAAAGAAAATTGATCAAAGTCCACTTGGTGCAAGCATAAACAAGAATATAGGACAGGGAAAGACGTTCCCTGTTAAGGTGTTGTTTATTTATACTTTTTAAGCGATGCACAGACTGGAAGTCATGGATTACAAATTTAAAGTTCCAATAAAGTCTGATCAATTTAAAAAATAACCAAACTTACTTACAAAATACTGCAGGGACATGTATTTTCTAGTAATTGTTAGAAAACTAAACTTATTTTGGTACCGGTGATTTTGATAAAAGCTTTTATTTCTTAACAAGGAATTTTTTTCACTGAAATTATAGGTTTTGTTTTTTCTACATTTTTCAACATGAGCTCATGCTTTGTGAAATTAGGGATGAATTTATTACTTTTCGATATTTGCCAGAAATGCAAGCTGTTTGCCCATACAACAAGGGTATTATATTCTAGTGTTTTAATGTCTACTCTGGTTTCACTTTGACTGGAAATAGCTCAGCTGTGTGAGATGCAGAGTTGTGCTTCCCTTGAGGAGACAGCAGTTTTCAACACTCGTTAAAAACATGGCTAAAGAACTATGAAGAAAAATGACAAGATAAAGCCAGAGGGTGCTGCACTAGCTTACTGTAAGTATATTCACATAACATCATCATAACAAGCTTGGATTTATTAAAGGACATAACACTGACACCAATATGGCAATCACAAACCTCTGACGGACACATGGCACTTCAGCACGTGGACCTAAGGGCATGGCGGCTGAACCATGAACCCTGCAACTAGTGCTGAGGTTATAACCTGCAGCTCTAACTGAGCAGGACAGTCTAATGTTCTTGGTAGGAGAGCAGTGTAAAACTCTGTGTGTGTGACCGGGGATTACAGTAAGGACTTGTGAACATTATATAAGTCTAAACTTATTACTATATAGTTCAATAGTTCTTAATATATAAGTTCATACAACACCAATTCCAATAAAGATGGAACGTTTTGTAAAACATTAATAAAAACAGAATATGATAATTTGCAAATCCTGTTCAACCTGTTCAACCTATATGCAATTGAATACTCTACAAACAAAAATATTCAATGTTTAAACTGATAAAATTTATATTTTTTTTGCAACACATTCCAGAAAATTGGGAAAGAGGCATGTTTACCTGTGTGTTGTATAACCTTTCCTTTTAACAGCACTCAATAAGCATTCAGGAACTGAGGATGCTAATTATTGAAGCTTATAGGTGGAATTCTTTCCCATTCTTGCTTGATGAACAACTTCAGTGGCTCAACAGTTCGGGCTCTCCGTTGTCATACTTTGCGCTTCATAATGAGCCACACATTTTCAATGGACGACAGGTTTGGACTGCATGCAGGCGTCCAGATATACATATATACATGACATACTGGCATGGCAACAAGCATTTTACTGTTGTCGTGTTGCCGTGACATTTTTAAATAATTGTTATTGAAATGCCTTAAAATGTATTAACATTTAAACACTATAAATAGCAGCTTACTTAACATTGCATAAGTAAATAACTCCCTTTAAACCTCAATTTGATACACAACTGCAAAAAGCTACAGACAATTAGGCAATTGATTCATGTTAGCCCTACCTCCTCTAGCTTTTCTTTACATTTAACAATCACCAGTGCATAATAGGGTATCCCACAAAGACAAAAACCTTATGCCTGAATGCAGGGCCTGATCTTCAAAAGGTTTGCGTGTACAAAACCGAGGTGGTAATTTTTGCGTGTGGATTTAGCACGTTTGAAATGCAGGTGCTAACTGGGACACAAATATGTCTGCTGTAATTTTGGCCAGAAGGAGGAATAGATAGAATGACTGATGACAGGAGAGAATTCTCTGTACATGTGCCAACAGATTTGGGTTGTCAAAAATGAAAATATTAAAAATAGATGGGAATAGATGTAGGATTATCTAAACTCTGATGTGGAGCCAATCACAAACAGAAGCCATGATATTTCTCTTATGGTGAAACTCCTTGCAACGCTTCATTCAACATTATTCTAGCTTAACATTGCGGTCAGTGATCATCTGCTGAAACTGATCATAGCAAAATGCGCACATAACTGATCAAGCGCGCACAATCTGTAATCGCACATCATGCAAAAGACCCACTGTGCTTTGATGCTGATAATATAAGTAATAGGAAAGAACTAGACATTATAAGCAGATAAAATCCTTTATTTGTGAACTGGATGCTAAAATCACTTCTTAGCAGGTGAAAAAAAAAAAAAAAAATCACTATTTTAAGGCAGCATTATTCACTGTAACATTGCGTCATTGCAGGGAAATCGGAGCTAGATCAGTTTAAATACTTGTTTAAATGTGAACATATGCCAGGGGAGGGTTTTGTTTATGCAGTAACATCGACCAAAAAAACCAAAAAACATGCACCAAAAAAACAATTCAAAATATCAAACACGTATATCGTTAAAATATTGGCAAAACAAACAAAACGAATTTAGTAGAATCATTGGAAAATAATTTATTTTTTCGTACATAAATGTTCGATTTAACTTTTTTGCAGGACAGTTATGTCATCGTCTTTGTGGCCGACTTGACCCACATACAGATCACAGGTTAGTTTCTTTAATTCTTTTACGCACGAATAACAGGCGTGGCAAGAGCCTCAGGCAGGTACCGGAAACTGTATTGGAAAGAAACAGGACAGATGAGACTTAAGCGTTCAACAGCTGGGTTTTGAGTTGTGCTAAAGACCCAAACAGGGGGGGGTTTTTTCCCCCGATGGGGGAGAGGCGCCCGTTTGGGGGTTATCGTGAGAGGCTGCCCAGGGGACCGTGGGGGTTTTTTGGATCTTGACGGAGGGGCCCCCTTTTGGAGGGTGGACAGGGTTTTCTTTTCTGACTGACCTGGGGGGCCGACCCGGGTTGACTGCCAGCTGGTTGTGAACCCCAAATTTTTCTTGGCTTGGTTATCGTCTGGGGATCTTCTCCTCAGGGACCTTGTCCCCTGGTCCGAATTCCTGGAGTGGGGGAAAACAAAAAAGGTAAAGGAAAAAAAAAATCACAGATCCAAAGGATGCTAGATTTTTCTTAGACATGAATCTGGCCAGATAGTTTTGGAAACCGGGAAAGGGCAAAAAAAAAAACCTCAGGCAAAAAAAAGGGGCTGAAATCCACCCCCTCATATACCCTCCCCCCAGCTGATGAGGGAACGAGCCACATCTTTCGCCCCCTCGATTCTTTTTTTTCCATCGGCACCTGGGGAGGGGAAAAAGGTTTAGAGCAAGGCCACAGCAGACCCCCCAGACCCTGACAATTTATTTGACGCTATGTGCCTTAAAATAGAAAAGCTAAAACATACAGATTGCCAAACTCCTACAAAAAATTCTTTTTTTTGTTTGGCTAATTTTACCTTTCTGGCTTAAAATATTGTATAAAAACCTCCAAAACTCTTCAAACATATGCTCTCCAAAAAAAAAAAAAGCAAAACCCCGGGGGGAAAGTCTCAAAAAAAATTTAAAAAGGATGAAGGGACACAAATTAATTTAAAAGTTTATATTACCCCTTTCATATTTTTTAATTTTTGTTTTTGCCAAATTTTGTTGGGGGGAAATAATCTTGTCCGGGGCGGGATTTTCAAACCTGATGTGAGTTGTTAAAAAAATTTTAAACTAAACTGTAACGGGCCCAAAAAAGCAAGGGGGCCTGAACAAAACAGAAAAAAAAAATCAGCAACTGGATCTTTTATAATGATGCAGCATAACAACCTGCAAAATTTCCTACAACAAAACAGGGAGATGATCGGGGTTTCTTTTCTTCTTGTTCCAGCCAGTAGCACACGGAATTTCCTAATTTAAATAGGGCGGTCTGCACCTGTTTTGCACCTGTTATCCATTGCATGCGCGATCTTTGAAAATCGCATGCAACACGCCCACTTATTGCATGTGCAATTTATTTATAGTGCACGCAAATTAGCACGCTATTTGGGATCTTTGAAGGTCAGGCCCTAAGTGTTCATGAAGGCTTTCAGGCATAAACACTACATTAATGCTCTGGTGCAAAACAGGTGGATGTGGGTCAATGTATTTGTGAGGAGATGCAGTCTACTCAGAGTATACATTCGCAGCAGGTTCTGACATATTTTCCCTGCTTAATCATGACTGACAATTGCCAGCACTTTTTTCCCCAAAAGGAAAACCCTTTTTAAATTTTTTTTTAACCCCGCAAAGGGGCGTTCCCCTTTTAGTTTTAAAACTGTTTTTTCAAATTTTTGTTGATTAAAGTTTCATGAACAGCTTTTAAATGAACCCTTTTTTTGGAAAAAATTGATTAAAATTATTTTAAAAATTAGAGCAAGGAAAATAACACTTGTGCAAAACAGATACACTAGATGGTGTAGCTCACCAAAGAAATAATAAATAAAATAAAACAAACAAACAAACATCAGCAGTTATTAAAATATATTCATGATTTAAAAGACTATAAGCTTTGTTACGTTTGGTTTTTGCTGTGAGTCATATTGTGTACTGTTTTGTACTTTTAGTCATTCTTGTGTTTTATCTTTTTTTTTCAGTTTTTTTTCCCTGACAAATGTTATAGTTTTTACATGGTGAAATTTTTAAAATTTTTTTTTGGGTCATTACCTTCCTTTTGGTTTTATCTCCATGCCTTTAAAACCAAAAATCTCATTTTCCCGAAAAAGGTTTAAATCCCACAGTCTCCCTTTGGCCCCAAAATTAAAATTTTTAAAAAATTATCCCAAAAAAAAAAAATGGATGACACTCTCAAAAAGCTGAATCCCTTGACATGCGTGACTTAATATGTCTGGATTTGTTGTGCAAGTAGTTATCAATCCTGTAACAGATGTCAGTATACAAGATCTTTTATCCTTGTTAGGGAAAAATTAAATGCTAAATGTGTCCTATTGAGAAATGTATGTACTTTAATCTGCATAAAATGCCTTTCAGTTTACAATCATTTAGTTGCACCATACAAACAAAGACCACACTATATTGTAAGTAATTTATTACTTCTGAAATAAATTTTTTTTTAAAACCCAGGAAAAACCCCTGCGTGTTTTTCTCACATGTTTTGGGATAAATAAAAAATTGAAAAGCCCCCAATTAATTTTAAACAAAAGTAAAGAAAATATCAAAATGTTTAGTAAAATTTTATAAAAATCCTATATATATTTTAGAAATTACTAAAATCCTGAAACCCAAAAAAGACAGAAATAGAAAACCCAAAAAAAATCTAGAAAAGATGTTTGCCCGGTTTTGTTTTTAAAAATTCTATCCTGTAAAACCCCTTTTTGGTTGCAGAAAATTGATTATAGGGGTATATTTCTTTAATGTTGAATAACAACTAATGTAACTATCATACGTAAATCCAAACACATCTGGGCTCAGTCATGCCCTGAATAGGAATAGAAATCTTTCAGATACCTCTGAAGTCACCGTCTGGACCAACATTCAATTACAACCACTGCCTCGATTAGTAAATGGCCACTGCAGCCTAAATCCGTATGTAATCTGTCCTCCAAGGCTAATTGTGCAAACAACAGGGACAGTGTTAAAAAGGAGCTAAAAAAAAAATTAAAACCATATTAACTTTGCACGTAATCCCTCAGTCTCTACCTTTGGCGGAAAGCTGCTTCTGCTCCCATTTGGCTGATTTCATTATTTTCCATCCATCTCTAAATGTCCATGCTAGCATTAAGGAGCCATCTGTGGTTGTATTTCATTGGCCACTGGCTCAAGGCTCTCGTTTTTAAATAGAAACAGTGGAAGAATAAGCCCCTAATGGAGTGTGGCCCTGCTTTGAAAATGTAAGCGCATATGT
This sequence comes from Crenichthys baileyi, assembly GCA_036173005.1. Taxonomy (NCBI): domain Eukaryota; kingdom Metazoa; phylum Chordata; class Actinopteri; order Cyprinodontiformes; family Goodeidae; genus Crenichthys; species Crenichthys baileyi. Next base: position 1,491,495 of record JAHHUM010000868.1, read on the forward strand.
AAGTTTAGGTGTTTTATAAGTTAAACTTGTTTTTACATGAATATTATAATCAATAAAAACTAAAGAGGGTGAGACAGATGATTAGAGTTTCTAGTGTAGAGGCAAAGACCATAATTATTCTTTTAACTGCGATAACCCTTCAGAGAAAAAATGTTTATTCAGTATCTACTGATTGCTGTCCGCATCAGTTAAATGTTTCCATTGCAAAGAAATATTGCCCCAATGGGTCATTGTTGTCCATAGTGTTATTACAGCACAGGCACAAACCATCCTGTAGCATCACTATGATTTTATTGTCTATTGCTTGACATTTGGAGATGTTAAGGGATAAATTTGAATATCTGTGAGAAGAAAACTGTAAAGAGCACCATAATCCTATATCATTTCCAAATAATCTGATGTTGCATTTTGTACATTAGAGGATTTTAGGACAATAAGGCAGAGGAGGCAATCACTTAGTATGAAATGAATGCTGACATCTGTGTGTGAGTAGGATTATTTGCAGGAGAAAATAGTCTCCGAGATGGGAAAAACGGCAAGAGAAGCTCAGAGATTTTGAAACAACTGAAAATAGTGCTGCTTGACATACCCCAAAGAAAACTCACCTTGAGAATCATTTAAGGAAAATTCAGTCTTACCCATGATGGTCAACCTCCCATTGACTCTTCATGACTCTCAGATATACAGCTGATCCTGGAAAGTGTACACACCCCTGTTAACAATTCTGCAGATTTGGGCAAAATGCCACACCTTAGTCTGTAGAATGTAGGGGAAACAGAAGCCCAGAACTCTGATTGTCTGATAGTCTGATGAAGCCAGATATGAACTTTTAAATTAAATTAAAGTGTCGCCCCCTGGGCAGGGGTCTGGCTGGGCCTTGGGGGTCTTGGGTCCTGGCAGGTATGTCGCCGGGGTTTTGGGCTGGTGCATACCCGGGCGCCCAGCCCTGGCTTGGGGGTCTTTGGTGCATCGGCGGGCATAAGGGCCTCCGAAACTGGCGGGTAGGTCCCATCTCATGGCAGGTGCTCTTTCCTTCAAGGAGCACATTCTGCTGGTGGGGCGGAGGATCTGCCCTGTACAGGATTGCCCTGTATTTGGCTTCATCCATCTTCTCATCAACTCTGACCACCTTCCCTGTCTCTGCTGAAGATGCTTAAGAGAAGCACCCCTAAAGCATGATGCTGCCACCACCATATTTGACAGTGGGTATGGAGTGTTCAGAGTGAAGTGCAGTGTTAGTTATTTGCCACAAATAGTGTTTTGCATTTTGGCCAAAAAGTTAAATTTTGGTCTCGTCTGGCCAAAGCACCTTCTTCCACATGTTTGCTGTGTCCCCAACATGGCTTCTGGCAAACTGCAAACAACACATCTTATGGTTTTCTTTTACCAGTGGCTTTCTTCTTGCCACTCTTCCATAAAGACCACATTTGTGCAGTGCACAACTAATAGTTCTCTAGTGGACAGATTCCCCCACCTGAGCTGTGGATCTGTGCAGTTCATCCAGAGTCACCATGGGCCTCTTGGCTGCATGTCTGATCAGTGCTCTCCTTGTTTGGCCTGTAAGTTTAGGTGGACGCCCTTGTCTTGGTAGGTTTACAGTTGTGCCATAGTCTTTCCATTTTCAGATGATGGATTGAACAGTGCTCTGTGAGATGTTCAGAGCTTGGGAAATTTTTTTATAGCCTAAGCCTGCTTTAAACTTCTCTACAGCTTTATCCCTGAACTGTCTGGTGTGTTCCTTGGACTTCATGATGCTGTTTGCTCCCCAATATTCTCTGAAACAACCTCTGAGGCCGTCACAGAGCAGCTGCAATTGTACTGAGATTAGATTTCACACGGGTATATTCTGTTTAGTCATTAGCAATCATTAAGCAACTTCTTAAGGCAATTGGTTGCCTTCAGAGAAAAGGGGGCTAAAAACTTTTTCACACCGCACTTTTCAGCTTTTTATTTGTAAAAAAAAAAAAGAAATCATGTATAATTTTCTTTCCACTTCACAATTGTATACCGCTCTGTGTTGGTCTTTGACATAAAATTCCAATGAAATACATTTATGTTTGTGGTTATAATGTGACAATATGTGGAAAAGTTCAAGGGGTATGAATACTTTTAAAAGCCACTGTATGTACAGGATAAATATCCCATTATAAAAATATTTAAGTATGGTCCCATTATCACCAAAATTGGACATTTTAAGTCCTACTGTGCTCCTCGTGTGATTGACTTGTAATGCATCTTAATATGTCTAGATTTGTTTTTAAAAGGAAATTTTCCCTTCAAAGGATCATCTTGTGAGACAAATATCCCATGGTGGTCCCAGACACCAAAACACCTCTGTTTAGGTCTAATCAACCATGTACAAAGGCTTAGACATCACAAATTCCCCAAAAATCTAAGCTTAAATGAATAGACTCTGGTTGCAAACATCGAAATACCCCCATGGAGTCCTGTGTCCATGGGCGGATGGTGTTTGTGTTTTGGTTCACGGGAAAGGCCTGCACAGTATGTGGAAACGAGTGTTAATGTCTTGGCTGATCAGAGAGCATGCATGCCAAATCCTGTGAATGTCAATGTCTGTATCTGTTTGAGCCGCACATCATGTGACTCAACAGATGCTGACGTGGCTGGTGTGCTGAACAGAACAGAGAGGAAGATGCAAGCTGAAAGTGAAGAAGTGTAAAAGGAAATAAACCTGTCAGGTTTGATGAGTGAGAAGCAGCAGCACATTTCTGTGACATGTCTTCCTGTGACATTTTCCGGCTGACAATGAACACAGAAGAGGGAAAAATTGAAAGAAAAAACAATGCAGCAATTTGGCTTCACATCTCATGATGGACTTTAGTAATTGGTCTTCTTTTGGTTTGGAGGTAATTGGTGTGACCTCTGGAGCCCTAACACAGATCAATTGTGTATGTTTTTCTGTCAGAGTCATCTTGTTACAGTTTGACAGAGGAAAAGGTCAGTAAGGGAGATGATTTTACAGGAAGAACATTCAATGGACCGTGTTGTAAGCAAAGTACAGCACACAAAGAAGGCTTTTGTTGAAAGAAAGACTACAACAACAAAGAAACACTACAAACAACAAAAAAACAGCAACATGGGTTGGAAGGTGCTCTGGTCGGACCACATAGAATTAAACTTTTTAGCCACCAAGCAAAATGCAATGTAATGCAAAAATAACAACATTGCCATGAAAACCCCATTTCCACAAGGTCATATGGTGGTGGCAACATCATGTTGTGGGGATAAATTCCTTCAGTATGGAAAGGAAACCTGGTCACAGTTGATGTGGAGATGGGTGGAGTTAAATACAGGACGATCCTGGAAGTAAACATGTTAGTAGATGCAAAAGGCTAGAAAATGGGGTAAAGGTTTACCTTCCAGCAGGACAATGACCCACGACATCTAAACCTACAGTGGAATAGTTTAAATCAAATTAAATTAATGCGTTAGAAAGTCCCATTCAAATTCCAAACCTAAAATTGATGGCAACATCTGAAAATTGATGTTCACATAATGTCTCTATTGATTATGATTAATAATAGTAGGCAAAAATCTCTCTATATATGCAAAAGTGGTAGAGTCATACCTAAAAGACTTGCAACTGTGAGGGTAGCTGAATACATTTAACAGACATTTTTTTAAATTGTGTCTCTCTTTCCCTCCAATTTATAATGAAGTTTGTGGTTATACTTTCTCAATGGTAGTAGAAGTTGTTTATTAGGATTCCGAAAGAGCAAAAGAAACAAGGACTTAAAATGGAATGTATCCTTAAAATTTGGCCTATTTGGGAGTCCTTGAGCAATATGTAAGCAAAATGCTTTTAAATAATCATTGTTTCCTTTTCATCTGAGTCCTACAAGAAAATGTAACAGCTTAGTAGCAGATAAATAATAAAATAAGGTTTGGATGCATTTTAAAAACATGTAAAAATCAGACTCAATCCTTAAACAGTCAGTAATCAGACTCTTGTCGACAGATAGAAGGAAAGGTTTTAAGAGGATCCCTGAACGACCTTCACCTGATTGCAGATAAAAGTTCTCCTTTCTTTGTCATAAAAGAAATCCCTTACTACAATGCTGTTTTGATTGCTAAAAGCAAGGGCCTGCCTTTATCTGAGGGAGCCTGCTCTGATGGTCAAAAATCAATCTGCTGTTTGTCCCTTGAGCCCATAAACTCCTTTGTGTTTCTTCAGCCAGCTTTAAATCACAATTTATGACATTCACTCCATAGAGCAGGGAGAAAGAAGAAAACCTGGCAATAACCTGCCCCGTGGGCCGTCCTTCTGTGCACATTGGTCATATTCTGAGCTCTGAAAGGCTTAGCAATTGTGTCAACCTGGAGCTCAGGAAAACACTGAACCTGGAATTAAATAATTAGGCTAACAGGTTATTTTAGATTATGCATATTTGCTGTTCAAAATACTCTTCCTGTGAGTGGCTGCATTTGAACAGCACAGCTTGAACAAATCATTTTATTGGTGACAGAATGTCCAACAACAGATACGTATCTACAAAGGTACACACACACATCATGTGAATCCCTAGGAGATTTCTGGCATGTCGAAAACAGATGCTCTGTTGGGATGGACGTACACTTGTCTTTGTCAGTGGCCTGTATGACGATTGGTCTATTAGTGGATTAGTCAATCCACAGCTGTTGTCCAGACTAAAACATTGCCATGCCTAATAAATGTATGCCATATTTGGTGTTAAAGGTCATAACCCCAGCAGGTTACAGTGCTTTGTAAAAGTATTCATACCTCTTTAACTTGTTCACCTTTTGCCATCCTGACTTGTGGATGTGATTTGTTCTAAAAGCATACATTTTAGTTCTGGTTGTGTGTTTTGGATCATTGTCCTGCTGGTAGGTGGACCTCCGTCTCAGTGTCGTATCCTTTGCAGCTTCTAACTGGTTGCCTTCCAGCCGGGGTGGACTGAGACTTAACAACTGCCCTGGACTGTATCCTAGACAAGCTCACAGCAAACAGCTACCAGCAGTGTCGTCTTGATATGTACCTGTTTCACAGAGTAAATTTTGACATTCATGCTAAAAAGGTTTCAGCACACAACCTCTGCATGTTGCCTCATTTATCAACCTGTAGTGTTTTACTGCTGTCCTTCTAGCTCTGTATTTAACTTATAAAGTGATTTGTTTCATATAAGCTGCACAACATAGAATGTTGTTATTCACTGAGAATGTTAGCCATTTGTGCAGACCTTACTACTAGACAGTTTCTGTAAAGAAACAATGTGAACCTATGGTGTTTAAAATATAACAGAGTCTCATTCTGGCATTTTCCTGGATTCTCTCTGTCATCTTTTGTAAGCTTCCATTTTTATGAACTGTCTCTAATATGGTTTGCATTTGTTACCTTGAGAAAAACTATATCTGGGTTTAATTCATTTTTTATGTTACATTGCATTCTATATGTAGTATTCAAATAAAAGATAAAACATGCAGCAAATTAATGGCTCACTTATGCTATGATTATTTACTATCCTTTTTTTTCTTTAAAAAACTGGACCTTTAAACAACTCCCAGGCCGTTTGTTCATTATTAGATCCACTATAACCTACCTAAGAAATATAATAGAGAACATAAACAGAGAAAAAAACAGCTCTCAGATGGAAAACTGTTTCAAACAGATTTTCTCTTCCCAACACATCTCATCTCAAGGCAAAATATATATATATTGCTGTATTTAGTTACGTCTGAATTGGCTTTGCAAGTAAGATGTAATGGTCTAATTTTGACACCAATAAAATACAAAATACTTTTACATCATCATTCTGCAAATCTGACTGATCATCCTGCAAATCCAGCTGGAAGGTCACAGAGCGATCCTATTGTTTCTATCACTGCCTGGACAATTACCTCTAAAGTCACGAGAAATTCCCTTTGCTCTCTGTCCGTCATCATAACCAGCCTGAGGATGCTAGCTGGGTGAGTCAACGATAAGGTTGATCTCTAGGATCTCTATCATTCTTTTCTTCACATGTCCTGTCACAGCATTTCAGGCATTTCATGTAAAGAAGCTGGTTGCCTACATGTGCCAGAGCAGTTTTGCTCTACCAAAAAGGATATATCAAAACGTAATCCTAGCTGTGTGACTGACTGAATCCATCATCAAAGTAGGCAGGCTACATTGCTGCAATAGGCAACCTGTTTGTATGACCTTCAACCATTTGGATTATTTGCAGAAATAAGTGTGTTTTCTTTGAGCAGGTGTATGTGAGCGAGTTTGTCACCTGGGGCTGCACAGTTGTTAGAGTAACATGAATATTATAAGGCCTGCAACACGCAGCGCCCAAGAGCAGTAAAGGACAGGTGGACCCAGCTCTAGAAAGCCACATTACCTCCAGGCAGATAGAGACAAGACATCGCCCTAGGGCAGCCATTCGCCCCACACAGTGGTAGGTCATCAGTAAAGCATAGGAGCAGCAGCCCCGAAGCCAAAGAGGCACAGGGTCAGCTATAGGGCACTGAGCCCCCGACTCAGCCACACTGCCATCTTCAGCTGCACAGGCCATGTCCAGTACCCTATGGCCCAACAAATCCCTGGGAACCCCGAGTCCCCATCGAACCAGCACAGGCATAGGGTCGGAGTAAGAGGACCACACCGTGTATTTAACAGTGTGGCACAGTTGTTCCATGCTCTTTCCAGTTTTGGACGATTGAACGAGCAGGGACAGGTTCAAAGTTTATATTACGTTTTAGAGCCTAACCCTGATTTAAACTTGTCCTCAAATGTATTCCTTACTTGTCTGCTGTGTTTCTTGGTCTTCATGAGGCTGCTTGTTCACTAATGATCTCTAGCTAACCTCTGAGGCCTTCACAGAACAACAGCATTTCTACCTACTGAGAAACAAATGGTACACTGGTGGACTTTTCTATGCAAATTACTTCTTGAGGTTGCTCTAGATTTTATTTAGGGGTTTTAGAGTAAAGAGACTTAAATTGAAATACATTTCACACAAAACATATATCCTTTTCTTTCCTTTTCACAGCTATGCCATACTTTGTGTTGGTCTATCCTAGTTAAACAAGGAACAATTTAGGAAGGTATATGTGTCTTTTCACAGGCAATCTACAATCTACAATAATTGTATAACTAATTGATAAGAAGCCAGGAGGCAGTTAGGTAAAAAGTAACAGGAAACCTTTATCAACAAAGTGCTGCAGAACTGAATGACATTTAAACAGAATATCAAATCAACAAAAGGAGTGCCCAATATCAGCTAAACATAACCCAGCTGATATAAAGAGATAAAACGATCTAGGAAAGCGCAAAATAACCTGGGCAGAAAATATATTGAGGCAAGAGATAACAGAAAACGGGTGCAAAGGCACCTACACTAAATTGCCAAAAGTATTTGTCCACCACCTTTTACAACTACACGAACTTTGATGACATCCTATTCTTAAGGTACAATTTGTTGATGGACCATTGCCAGCAAAATCTTTAATTATTCTGTAAACATCTTCCACAAGATTTAGGAGTGTTTATAGATGAGAAAACTAGAATTGCAGCCTGTAATTCATCCCAAAGGTGTCCAAGAAGGTTGAGGTCAGGAGTCTGTGCAGGCCAGTCAGGTTTCTCCACACCAAACTCCATAAACCTGCAGCCATGGAAATGATTGGGACCCCGGGAATTCATTGATTTGGTGGTGTGACCCAATAGTGTGTGTGAAAAGACCAGGGGGTATAAAAACTGAAGCGAACACAAAAAAACACTCTTCCAAACAGAAACAAATTGATAATTTCCTTTATATGTTTAGTTAAATTCGTTATGAGTAAGGTCATAGCTCCTCTCTTATTAAAAACGTTTTCTGTCTTTATGTCCTCAAAACCCAGAATGCTAAGAATCCTTTAGACCGTGTTATGTTCATACTCAGAATCGTCCAAATTAGTTAATTTTGCATATACAGGGGTTGGACAATGAAACTGAAACACCTGGTTTTAGACCACAATAATTTATTAGTATGGTGTAGGGCCTCCTTTTGCGGCCAATACAGCATCAATTCGTCTTGAGAATGACATATACAAGTCCTGCACAGTGGTCAGAGGGATTTTAAGCCATTCTTCTTGCAGGATAGTGGCCAGGTCACTACGTTATACTGGTGGAGGAAAACGTTTCCTGACTCGCTCCTCCAAAACACCCCAAAGTGGCTCAATAATATTTAGATCTGGTGACTGTCCAGGCCATGGGAGATGTTCAACTTCACTTTCATGTTCATCAAACCAATCTTTCACCAGTCTTGCTGTGTGTATTGGTGCATTGTCATCCTGATACACGGCACCGCCTTCAGGATACAATGTTTGAACCATTGGTGGCACATGGTCCTCAAGAATGGTTTGGTAGTCCTTGGCAGTGACTTGCCCATCTAGCACAAGCATTGGGCCAAGGGAATGCCATGATATGGCAGCGCAAACCATCACTGATCCACCCCCATGCTTCACTCTGGGCATGCAACAGTCTGGGTGGTACGCTTCTTTGGGGCTTCTCCACACCGTAACTCTCCCAGATGTGGGGAAAACAGTTTCACATCGTCCACAGCCCAAGATTTGCACTCCTTGCACCATTGAAACCAATGTTTGGCATTGGCATGAGTGACCAAAGGTTTGGCTATAGAAGCCCGGCCGTGTATATTGACCCTGTAGAGCTCCCGACGGACAGTTCTGGTGGAAACAGGAGAGTTGAGGTGCACATTTAATTCTGCCGTGATTTGGGCAGCCGTGGTGTTATGTTTTTTGGGTATAACCCGGGTTAGCACCCGAACATCCCTTTCAGACAGCTTCCTCTTGCATCCACAGTTAATCCTGTTGGATGTGGTTCGTCCTTCTTGGTGGTATGCTGACATTACCCTGGATACCGTGGCTCTTGATACATCACAAAGACTTGCTGTCTTGGTCACAGATGGGCCAGCAAGACGTGCACCAACAATTTGTCCTCTTTTGAACTCTGGTATGTCACCCATAATGATGTGTGCATTTCAATATTTTGAGCAAAACTGTGCTCTTACCCTGCTAATTGAACCTTCACACTCTGCTCTTATTGGTGCAATTTGGATTCAATGAAGACTGGCTACCAGGCTGGTCCAATTTAGCCATGAAACCTCCCACACTAAAATGACAGGTGTTTCAGTTTCATTGTCCAACCCCTGTATATATGCACAAACATGTTCCAGAATAAGCACCCCAAACCAGAATGTGCTAATATGCTATTGTTTTTTTTAAAGCATTACATTTGAGGTGATAATTAATCAAATGAGCGGAAATTTGTATCACATTTGAGGAGTGTTGACATGGTGATATATATAGCACTTCAATCCCAGTTGGCTGAAATCACACACAGCACACGGTGCAAGTTGTACTTTACACATGCTCTAATATTGAGTAACACACTCATTGGCGCTTGTGATTACTTGCTTTTTGCTTTGTTAGATACTCCAGTGAGTATCTTTTGTATTTTTCTTTTAAGATCATTTTTCCTGCATGTACTCAGAGCACCCTCTGAATGTCACTTTGTCTGCTTCCCCTTGTAGTCTGAATCCCAGGAGGAGTCTGATCAAAAGGAGCTTTCTGTTTTGCACTGGTTCAACAAACTGCACAAGGGAACAGAGCAAGACACTGGTTTGAGAGGAAACTGTGCTGATATTCGCATTTGCAGCTGCTGCATGGGTAACTACAGTTCCATTGTATTGCTTGCACAGAATTACCTCTCCCATAATACATCCTGACAAAAACAAATCAAATGTTGTTGCACTCCCTCCGACTCAGTCGTTCTGAGCGTGCGTTGATTAACTTGGCCATGTCCCCGCCACTAAATTTGAAATCCAATTACCTGCAGAGCAAAGCGCTGCAGAACTGGCACCAGCTGTCTATTCAGATGGAAACATTTAGCAGGGGTGGACAGGTGCATTGGCACGTGTTGCAATGAGTGTGCACGGTGTGAAGTGGATTTGTAAACTATCATGATTACCTGGTGAAAAAATACATTACTGGGCAGGGCGAGCCATGAAAAGAGTGATAACAGCGGGAAACAGGTTATTGGCTGAGATTATATTCTCAAAACTGGTTGATCATGATGTTATCAGAGTGCAAGGCATAGCGCACCATGATATGCTGTATTATAAAGTGGCATTATATGTTTTACATGCATTACAACTGAAATCTTCTTGGCAAGCCAGCATTTATCTTTAATCTAAGTGGCGGTGTTACAAAGAAAGCTTTTTAAAATAAAATTGATTTTGATGCACTGAACTGAAATGCAAATGAATATATTTGCTGTGCTTTTCTCCAGCTATCAAACATGTGCTTTATTTATTGGCATTTAGTTTAGCTTGAACATTCGGTTAACATGTGGAGAATGATCTGGAGAATTGATCTCAGTAACATGTAACTGAAAAATTCTAAGAAATAATACAGACAGTAAGTGGTCTCTTCCTGAAACAACTGCTCTTGAGGATTTTATTTGTAACTGGAACTGAACTGTCAAACCTCTTGATAGACCACATGCAGTTAATATGTATGGAGTGCTGATGATCTAGAGTTTCTTTAAAAAAATGTTTTTTCTTTAATTAGTCCAAATTACTACTCTTCTTAAAAATAATTCAGTTTATTTCTCTGAACCTCTGCCAAAAACAAAACATAATGATTGTTCGTGATTTTGTGTTCCCCTTTGGAGAGGAAGCAGTGGCATTTATCAGCCTTGTTTGTGGGTGCATGGTTGTAGAGAGAAAAAGAGAGAGCAGAAGGAAGGGGGACCATCTGTTTATCAGCTGGTCAGTCACATGACCCTGCCACCTTTATTCTGAGTTCCTCATTTCAATACATCATTAATCTGCAAATAAATCCATATTTATCTGTAGCACTGATGTGAATTTTAGAAACATTCTAAAATTTAAGTTAAAGTTAAATTAGTTCAAATATAAGTTTGTGTATGGGTTTTTATATATGCTTAAATTTGATACACAGGGTCTAAAGATTTTTATATACTAATTTTTAAAGAAACTCATGTGACCAAACCCAAATAGATAACTATAAAGACGTTTGATTAAAAATACTGACTATTTCATTTTATTTTTGAAAAAATAAATGTACATAAAGATATTCAATAACTACGGCGCCCGGGAACTGGCATGGGGAAAATATATAGATATATGCAAACATATAGATAAATACATATACATATATATATATATATACATTTATATACATACATATATATGGGGAAAACATATAGATATGTATAGATATGATATACATATTTATATATATGTATATATACATATATATATATATATATATTTATATATATATATATATATACTATATATATATATATTATATATATATAGATATAGATATATATAGATATATATATATATAAAATTGGCTAAAATTCTTGAAGCTCTGTTAGTGAGCAATTAAAATAGTTTTTACATTCTAAAACCGTTTTAGCAGAATGTCAATCAGGCTTTAGAAAAACTCATGGCACAATTACAGTTGCAATGAAGGTGTTACATGCAAGGTTAACCTCTGCTTATAGGCAGATCACATCTGTTACAAAGCCTTTTACACATAGGTGTGAACAAGTTCAATCAGGAAAAAAAAATTGAAGTAACAGTTTTAGAGTGTAAGTGAAATGAACAGTTCAGAACAGTAGTAAATAAAAAAAAATTGTGTTTTTTACTTTATTATGGACAAATGTCTTCCTGGAATTGTTAGCAGCACTTCAAATGAGCCATATTGCTCTAAGAGTTGCAATTTCTGTTTCTCTCTCTTTTGTTGCACTCAGGAAAAATGCTGCTGTGTTCAGGCACTATATAAAGAGTTTTGCACATCTTTACTCAATTGTGACCTTATTGTGCTTTAACGAATTTTAAAACGAATGTCCTCATATGTGGACATCTTTTTTCTCAGAAACTACATCATGTAAAAATATAATTCTTTGATTTCACACTCATCAGGTCCCAATCAGCCCAAATAGCAAAGAGAAGTTAAAAATGGATGCCCTGCAAGAGTTTGGGTCTTATGAGGTTAAGTGTGATGGCCTGTGTTCTGAATTTATAACTGTCCACAAGGGGGTGCCACAAGGTTCAGTACTTGGTCCCCTCTTATTCATTATTCTATTTAAATGATCTGGGTCTTAATGTGTCAGATGCCAATTTGCATCTTGCTGATGACAGTTATTTAATCTTATGCATCAACTCTTGTTAAGGCTATGGATTCACCACAGAAAGCCTTTGAAGTTATCCAGAACCCACAATTATAATTGAATTGCCTCACAGGTATAAATACCTTGAAGTCTTGATTGTAGACCCACTTTCAACCCTATATGGAGAAACTTGTGAAGAAGATAAGACTAAACTTGGGGTTTTACTGTTTAAATAAGTTTTGCTTTTCTTTCAATGTAAAAAGGCAGCTTGTAGCTGCAACATTTTTAACTGTTGGATTATAGAGATTGTATCTATATGTATGCTTCTGCTCACTGTCTTCATATGGTTGACACTGCTCCTCAGGTTCATCACTAACTGTGAAGCACTGACACATCACTGTGAGTTATACCATCATAGAGACCATCATATCATCATAGAGACCAGAGCGGCCCCTTCCAGGGGCCGCTCTGGCCCCTGGAAGGAACAGTCACTTGCTTGTTTTTATATACAAGTCAATACTTGGACTACTGCCTTTATACATACGTATGTAATCTAATTGCATAGAAAATTCTACCCGTTAATGTGACTTTCTTTTGCTTTCAGTTCAATGTGCCCATACTGAAATGGATTTAAAGGCTTTTGTTTATTCTACACGTTTTGCTTGGAATATGTTGCAGAATGACTGGAAATTAACTGACTTAATATCTTTGAGAGCTTTTAAATTGATCCTGAGAAGATTTTAGCTTAATTCCATTGTATGTAAATGTTTGTCTTGGTTTTGCTTTAAATGTATTTCACATTCATAAGAGTCTTTGTGTTGTGTTCAACTGGGTAACTTAATTGTACTTGCTGCTACCTATTTTGGCCAAGACTCCCTTAAGAAACCTCAATGGGATATTCATGGTAAAACAAAGGTTTAAATAATAATAAAAAAGAATAAAAAGTCATCTGGGTAACAAACTGTGTATTTCTGCTGCAGGATTTCACAAAATGCAAATTTTGTAAAAACAAGCTGGCAGAAAAGTCTTCTAATTTGGCTTTTGTGCATTTGGGTCGATGACATCACAGAAAAAGAATCAAGCCGATCAGATGGCATTGGTTAACATTGTGGAAGTTGTACAGATTTTCACAGGTTCAAGCATTCCACCTACGTACATTTAGGTTTCAATTTAAATGTCTGAGTCAAGGTCTGACTCTGATGATCTCCTAGACATGATTAATACTATCGTGGATGGAGAAACTAAAGCAACTGAAGTTGATGACACAATTTGCAAAAAAAAAAAAAAAGGTATCTTTTTCCATCTGTTATTGTATTGCCAAATTATCCAGAAGTCCAGAAATCTACACAGAATACAACTGAACATTTAAAGGGAAAATATTGGTTTAATACATGTGAATAGAGATTGAAAAAAAAAAACAAACAAGAAGAATACAAATCAACATAGTCAGAAGAACTCTGATTAGTTGCATATTTTGGAGGGCACATTTGATCTTGATTAAATACAGATGTAGAAAAAAAATCTGAAAAACAGAAAACTGAACATGACATGTTATCCTAAATTAGAAAAAAAAACAAAATGTAAAAACAGTAACCGACTATAAAAAATTTCAATGCTTCTCTAAGAGGAAATAGTCGTTATTTAAAGCTGTCTGTGGATTGTGGTACCCTCAAAGGGTCAGAGAGGGCATTCCACAGATAAGGAGCAGTGGCACAGAAAGCTCTGTCCCCCGTGTGTCATAATCTGCTGAGTTTGTGTACTATTTACTTTCTCTGCACAGCCAGGTTCTTATCTTGCTTTATTTCTGTTCATTCAGGTTTATTAGATTCTTTCTGTTTAGTTTTTGTTACTTCCCCAGATTCCTGTGTTAGATGTGTTAGTTTATAGTACCTCTTAGATCTGGCCCCCCTTGCTTATGTTCTGTAGTTTAGTCATTGTTTTTTCTGTTACCTTCCTGTGCTCCCTGCTCATTTGTGTTTATTAGTCATTCTCCCTTAGTATTCTTTAGGCTCCCTTGTCACCAGCTGTCTCATATTCTTCCTGATTAGTTCCTCTCCTGGTTCACTGGTCCACACTCAGCTTCCCTCAGTATTTAAGCTTTCTGGTTTTCATTGTTCTCCACTGGTTCCTACTGATATGAACCCTGCTATCATCCCTCAAAGGTTCCTTGTTCCTGTACGGCCGTGTATTGTTTCCAGACAGCCTGTAAGTCTTTTGTTGATCATTATTAAAAGTACTCAATCTTACCATGCTGCTCTATCGCTCGTTCCTGCACGTTGGTCCTACAACACCTCACACAGCCTGACACCATGGTTCTCAATCTGGTTCTGGGTATATGAAGCTGGTTTGAGTGAATGTAGCATAGGGAGCATGTTGTGGTTTGTGGGGTAACTTGTTCTTTGAGGTAGGGAGGGACATTTTCATACATGCATTGAGTAAGGAAAGAGATTTTGTATTTAATCCTGGGGGAGAGGGGGGAGCCAAGGAAGTGAGTGCAGAATATGAAAGTGTTCATATTTTTACACCCTCATCAGGATCCATGCTGCAGAGTTTTGGTAAATTGGAGCCCCTGAAGACTCTCTAACTTCAACGTTGGTAACTGATGGAGTTATTAGAAGGTTCTGACCAGAGAAAGTGATGACTTAATCCAAACCCTAATCTCCTCCAGACATACGGGGAGTTGAGATGACAATGATCATGATGGCAATGACGAAGATACAGATGCAGATGAATGAGGAGCCACAGCCGTTGTTTAAACATACAAATGTGTGGGTGTCAGCATAGTAGTAGAAGGAGATTCCATGATTACTAAAAACTTGGCCAAAGGGAAGGAGGTAGAGGACAAAGAGAATTGGGCCAAGAACTGACCCCTTTGGGACCAAATACGTGACTGAATGTGAAAGTGATGTAGAGGGTCCAAGAGACATAATATCTGTTCAGTTTATGAGTTACAACTTTAACCAACTATAGTCAGTGTCTGTGAGTTCCATGGTATGGTGAAGCCAATGAAGGAGGATGGTATGGTCAGCTCTATCAAATGCAGCTCTGTGAGGGACATGGCGAGCTTGTAGGGAGTGTCTTGCAACCAAAGACATGAGGCGGCCAAGGGCAGATCATGTGTTTTCACCAAAGTGGTTAGGAAATGGTCCAGAGAGCAGGTGGAGGGTTTCAATCTTCTGACAATGTCCTGTACCTCTTCCAGTGAGACTTTGGGGAAGCTGCTTAGGTGGTGGTTGTTCTCGCTAGATTTGCTCATGGACAGCTGGTTGAAAAATGCTGAAGGTCTGCTGCCTGTTTTTGAAATTTATTTTAAAAAAATTGGCCTTTGTGCTTAAGAGGACAAGGTGAAGATGGTAATTTTCCATGGAAATGTCATTATGATCAGACACACCCAGGTCATAAACTTGCAAGTTGACGAGAGGAGCAGAGTTTGTGATGAACAAACAAAAATGTTCCCAATACTGTGTGTAGGGCCACTGACAAACTGTCTCCAACTAAAACTGTCCAGTCATTGAAGGAATTCAGAAGCAGTATGACAGGACAGGTGTGAACATTAATTTTTATGCCTCCTAGATTATAACATTTGCAGAGGATGTGCAGGGGGTAGTTAGGAAGTTGAACATCTCAGGGATAAACAATGGATTTGGGGCAGGAAGTATTTTTCTATAGGCAGCAAACTACATCTAAATCAAGTTTGATTAATTTGGGGTTGCAACAGTTGGGCTAGTAGCTTTCAATCAACTGTGTATGTAGTGTTCTTACATTCCAAACTCACTTTTGCTAATGTACCTTCACATTCTACTTTAAAACCTCACAGATGTTGATGAAAGACAGTTAGCAGTTCAAGATCTGCCTTGGTATAAATGTATATAACCTGAGATAAACAGGGTCCATGTTCCACAGACAGACATGTTGAGAGGACATGCCGGAATGAGTAACATACCTTGTAGTTGCGGTTCTGCAAAGTAAAGGTGAAAATGCCCTTCCAGATTTACGTTTTTTGTGATGGGTGAAGTTAAAAATAAATATCGAATGCACTGAAATGCAGCGAGCAGTGTTACCAAGTCTGCTTATTAAAAGCGACTTTGGGCTTGTTTTTCTCTAAAGTCGCTTTCAAATCTTGTAAGTCAAGGGATATGGTTTTTTGTGATTTCCACACATCATTTCAGGGTTATCACGCCCGCCCAAGTTGATTCGGCACACCCCAAACACACCCACTAGAAAGAGCTACGCCAGATCCTGGAGCAACACGGAAACGAGTGACGAGACAGCTTGAGAAGTTGCAGTAAATGGGGGAAATATGGGAAAACTATAAAATGTGTGTAATTTATTTTAAACAGAGTTTAAAAGTTTTTTGTTGACTGTGTTTACTGTCATTTTGCTGTTACGTTACTTACTGAAAGAATTCATTTTATTTAAAATTTGTATGGTGAAAGTGATACGCGTAATTTTGCTGTTGCTTATGTACAGTATAATGGCATAATAAATTTATACATTTTTACTGTTTAGAAGGGGCCCCAGTTTTACACAGTGGTGGGTTTCCCGTTGGGCATGTTTTGGGCTTGTTTTCAAAGAGCTGGTTGCTTGTTTCTCTCGCCAAATCTGGCAACAATAAAGCGGGGGTAAGAGAGGGAGAAGAGAAACAGTGCATTGCAGAATAAACAGTGCCCAAAGTGAGGGACTGTTTTATTATCCCCAAATAACTTGAAACAGTAAAAATCTAACTCAGTGGCTGTCTTAAAAACCGGTCAATGGAACCCAGACAAACTTAAAACAGTGGGAAACATTATCGATCAGTAAAAGTTGCAGAGGACCGCCAGATCGAAGGTTGACGCAAAACAGTCCAAAAACATACCAAAAACAACACTTCTTTTTTCAACCTAAATTTTATCTCTACCCAGACACATAAGCCTTACTTGAGCAGGATCAACATCATCCCAACTGGAATGGTAGCTCTGGCCTGCACAAAAATGCAGCAGTCTTTTCAGTCATAAGACCTGCAAAAGTGGGACTGTCAAATGCTAAAACCAGTTCTCCGGCTGGAATAATTATGTGAGTAATGTGAGTAAGATCTTGTCTGGTACCCAGACAGCTAGATTTTAAAGCTTTGTTAAGCTTCTTCTTCGAAGGTTTGAGGAAAAAAGTTCTCTTGCCAGCTTGTTAATAAATCCACTCATGGTGAGATGCTCCAGTGTGCCTGTCAGGCAGCAAGAGTGTGTAGACATTAAATAAATAGCAGTAAATAAATAGCAGTAAAATAATTGTGGAGACAATATTTTCCCCTGGCTAATTTATTTGGTCTGGAAGTTGTGTCCAGACTACAGTGTTCCAATGCAAAACAATACTTTACTTACAATTTTAACTAGCATCATAGTCAAATATTTTCAATGTGAAAGGGTTTTTAATTTAAAGAATGGTAAATTATTTTAAAAATTACTATTCAGAAACCTTTAAAGCAAATTTAAATGTAGGGTCATTCCTCATCAACACAGTTACAAGTTTTAAGATGTATTTTGTTCTGGCCAGAGAAACTAAACAGCAACTTAGTTTGCTTGTGCCTTGGGCCAGCTCTATTTGTGGCCTTGACCCACGGGGATGAAAGTGATAAATGTGACAGGTAGAAACAATAATGCACTAACCTTGTGGTCCTGCTGTATAAGCCCAGCCTAGTTTTGTATGTGTTCTTGTCACTCTACAATGCCTTCTTGATGCCCTTTATTTCCTTTGTGTGATTGCGCTGCTATCTACCAGACAGAACATGTAATGTATAGTCTCAGTATATCTTCAGGATTTCTTTCAATGGAATTTATATTGAGTAAAAGAAAAAAAAAAACATTCAGAATAAGAGCAAGCGTTTGGCCTAGTTATGCTGCTCAGAGAGCTGTCTCTGGTCCTGAATGCATTTCACATTTCTGTAAGTCTGATTTCATTTAATTTCGGTCTGAACAGAAATGGCACTGTATCTTAATTTTGCACTAAACTAATTTTGTTCCCTGCACAGAAAAAAACTGTACTGACTATCCATTTTGGTTTGATGTTTTATCAATTACATTTTCTAGGGAAGATTTATTTTTGTCTCCCTAGCCGTTGACTTTAAAGAAGAAGGTATTAATATTAAATGTCGACTGAGCCGTTTGAACATAACAACTTTAAAGCAGGTTTAAACATGTTTTTTTGGTCTGATGTTATATTCTAATCTTAAATGTTGTGGCTTCATTAGATGTAAGTGGAAAATCATCATAATTGACAGACATAAAGGTTTAAAAATCAGTCAATGTAAAATCTCTATATACACTTATGCATGGTGTAGAACAAAAGGATCTGATTCCCGGCCGGGGGTCTTTCTGCATGGAGTTTCCATGTTCTCCCCGTGCATGTGTGGGTTCTGACCGGGTACTCCGGCTTCCTCCCACAGTCCAAAGACATGCCTGTTAGGTTAATTGGTCACTCTAAATTGCCCTTAGGTGTGTGAATGAGTGTTTGCATGGTTGTTTGTGTGTTGCCCTGCGATGGACTGGCGACCTGTCCATCCATGGTGGTCCCCGCCTCTCGCCCATAGACTGCTGGAGATAGGCACCAGCTTCCCCGCGACCCAGTGGAATTGACTGAATATGGAAAAACTGTGTGGGAGCATGTTCCTCGTCTGGTCATTGTCCCTATTGAATAATCAGGTGAAGGTGAAATAATGTGTACATCTGGCTAGGTGTTAGCGTCCATCACCTGGGAAGTACGGGAAAGTAGCCTACCTCTCTTTATGAAAATCCTAACAAAGCTTTTAGCATAAGTGGGGCCCCAAAATAATATCTGCTTAGGGCCCCAGATAATCTTGGACCGGCTCTGGACACTTGTATTCCAGCAGGACAACT
The DNA here is from genome assembly GCA_036173005.1 of Crenichthys baileyi. NCBI lineage: Eukaryota > Metazoa > Chordata > Actinopteri > Cyprinodontiformes > Goodeidae > Crenichthys > Crenichthys baileyi. The sequence goes on from JAHHUM010000868.1 coordinate 1,510,524, forward strand.
GACTCTAAATGGATGACATGTCGCCTAAACACAGGAAAGCGATTCATCCCTAACCCCCCACCGCTCTGCCTCACTCCTGAGTTGGTCGGTTGGTTGCAGCAGAGCCTCAGTCTGTATCCCGCTTCGCCTGGCAGACGCAGGCAGTCCTTCTCTCCCGTTGCCCACCCATCAATCTGTCTCTCGGCTCTCAGTCTGACGTCTTTGACCGAAAAAAAGGCGAGAGGTAGAGCCCGGACATGGAGACCGCAGCGGAGCGGGGCTTTCTGCTTCTACCCTCGGAGGCGACCCAAAAACTCAGCGGAGAAATAAGGCGCCAGAGATGCAAACAGCGGTTTTCAGCGGCTTTATCATCGCAGTGACGCTCTTCTTCCTCTGCATCAACCAACACAGATGCCCGGCTTGAGAAGTTACAGAGAAACCGCGGATAAATCCTCTAAGTCGCCCCCCATCCTCTTCAGTTTTCAGCAAGCGCTCTCAGCTGCAGGTAAAAACGAAGACCAAAACTGTTGAATTACCTGCTGCTTGCTGTTTGTGTTTCTCTGCTTGCATATGTCTGACTGAGTGTACGCCTGTTTTTTTTATATATATATAAAGTAATTTCTATTAGACACGAGTGAGCGTTTGACCAAAGTGGGTGGGAAGGTGACTCATGCTGCTTCAAATGTGTTTTGGAGCCAGCATCACTGCACCTTTTTATGGCTTTAAAGAACAGACAAACAGGCTTTAAAGCTGTTACGTGAAAAATTAGACCACTTCAGGTCAGAGACGGTGTCCGAGTGGATACATCAGCAGGGGAAGTGTTTATGTTTGTCTGAGGTAATGCAGCTCATTCTTTACTAAAATCATAGCCCCTTATTACATCTCTAACACATAGAACTGTTTAATGGAGGTTAGGCTTGATCATTTGTATCTTGTTAATTTGAGTAAATTCTCACTTTTAGCTTTAATACACTTGCGAGTCTTATATTACCCTAAATAGGCTACATGGATGCCTGTTTTTGAAGGGTTTGTTGTCACTTAACATCAATTCATGAATTTACATACATAGGTATAGAATCAGCACTACTGCCTTAAGTACGTATTGTTCTTTATGTTTTTCACGTCTGTATATCTTTAGGATAATAGGACACATTTTTATATTTAAAATTTTATGTTGCTCATTGCCTGGACTTCTCTGGTTCTCACCAGGTACTCCAGCTTCTTCCCACAGTCCAAAGACATGCCTGTTAGGTTAACTGGTCACTCTAAATTGCCCTTAGGTGTATGAATGAGTGTGTGCATGGTTGTTTGTGTGTTGCCCTGTGATGGACTGGGGACCTGTCCAGGGTGTACCCCGCCTCTCGCCCATAGACTGCTGGAGATAGGCACCAGCTCCCCCGCGACCCACTATGGAATAAGCGGTAGAAAATGACTGACTGACTGACTGACTGACTGATGTTGCTCATTGCCTGGACTTAGGAAACTCAGTGTCTTGCAAAAGTGCCCAGTATGATGGCTTATACAGCTCTCTAATGGAAATGACTGGCTATGGTATGATATAAATCTTTCCATTTTGGCTCTGATCATTTTTATCATAATTTACCTGCTGGAAGGTGAACCTCTCTCTCAGTGTCAAGTCTTTTGCAGGCTCTTACAGGTTTTATTTCAGTGAGGCCTTATATTTAGCTCCATCCATTCATCCCATTAACTTTGCTGAGCTTCTGTGTCCCTGATGAAAGAAAGGATCCCCACAACATTATGCTGCCACCACTACATGTGTTTTGGCATGGTGAAAGAGTCATTAGTGTGATGTGTAATGATTCTTTTCCTCCACGCACAATGTTTTTCATGTAGGTCTACTTCAAAAAGTTTAACTTTGGTCTCAACCTTCTCCAATATGTTTGGTGCGTCCTGCGTGGCAAAGGTAAACAGGATTTCTTATGGCTTTTAATTAACCATAGCTTTGTTCCTGCCTCTCTTCCATAAAGGCCAGATTTATGCATAGCAGAGCTGTGGATCTCTGCTGCTGCTCCAGAGTTACCATGACTCTCTTTGCTGCTTGTCTTCTCTTATTGTTCACTGTTCTGTCAGGGCAGGTGGACTGACATGTCTTGGCAGGTTCGTAGATAGGCCATGCTCATACCATTTTAGATAATAGATTGAACAGTGCTCTGTGAAGTGTTCAAAGTTTGAGATGTTGTTTTGTCTTTTTTGCTATGTTCTTGCCTTAGGATAAGGTCTTGCCTTATCCAGTTAATTTCCCTGTACTCATTACTGTTAGAAAGGTGTTGCCAGTTTCTCTATGTCTAGTTTCTTAGTTTATCTATGTGTTCTGTTCCCTGTGTATTCTGTTTTTTTTCTCTTACACCACCGTTTGTCTTTTCCCCTTGGTTTTTAGTTTATTTGTATCTTTGTTCAGCTCCATTTATGTTTATTAGTCTCCCTCCCTCAGCTTCCCTGCTTACCTTCTTCCTCAGTTGCTCCACATTATCTCCTGATTAACACACTGTTATCCAATGTCAATCTCCACTCCTCCCCCAGTATATAGGCTCTCTGGTTCTTATATATATATCTATATAGATATATAGATATATATATCTATATATATCTATATATATATAGATATAATTTTTTTCTTCTTTTTTCTCAGATATATGTATATATTGTTTATAAATAAACCTTCATCTCACCTTGCTGCACCTGCGTTCCTGTCTGCGCTTAGGTCCTACTCCAAAATCCATACTTTTTGACAATTTTAGAACCTAAACTTTCTTTGAAGTTCTCCACAGCTTTATCCCTGAGCTGCCTGTTATTTTTCTTGGTCTTCACCAAAAATTGTTTAGAAATATCAAAGTAAAGGAGGTTTTACACAAATGCACACCACACTTCTCTGATTTATATTTGAAAACTAATGGAAAAAGCACACACTAGTATCATTCCATTTCTACTGTTATGCTCTACTTTGTGTTGGTCTATCATATAAAATCCACATAAAAGACATTGAAGTTTGTGGTCATAATGTGAAAGATGTGAAAAACTTCAAGGAATATGAATACTGCAGTGCATTTCTCAACCACAATGTCAAGATGTTTATGTACATCAGTCCAAGAGCACATCTTGACATCTGTGGCAATCAAGCAAAAGGCACTTTAATAAAGGAAGAATTGACTCTCCTTAGTGTTTAACTAGAAGCTTCATTTAAAGATTTAAACTTTCCCACACTTGCTGATTTTGAGGGTTCAAAGTAATGTTTTTTTTTTCTGTTGCTTTGGTTTTTGTTGCACATAGCAGTGAGATCACCCATTATGGACATCTGATTTTATTCTAAAAAGGAAAAATAGATTTTTTTTTTTTGGTCAATCAATAACTTTATTTTCAAGTTTAGACAAAAACATGAGATTCATCACTAGCCTCTGTCCTGTACACTGTTTTTAGTTGATGCGTTAATCCACTGACTGAAATGAATCACTTGCATGGTGATGTCCCCTGAATTAGTATTTTCTCACAGCTGGGTTGAGACAGGGACAGCTCAGCGTACAGAGAATAGAAATGATGTTTACTAAAACATGAGGAATATTAACCCAGTACTGTGGCTTCGAGAGGTGTTTTTTTCATATTGTAAATAATGAATATAGTTCTTTCCTAATTTCTGATCATTTGTGGTGCTCATGCAGTGTTGCTAATCATGAAAATTAATCTCATATTTCCCCTCAGCGTGCTCAAATTAACCTCACTGCGGTCTGAACCAGTAACATGAGACAACATCCGATATGCTGCAGCGGGCTCCGTTCTTTTAGTAGGTTACAGTCTCTCTAATTCAGGCAAATCAACAATGGATTTAGGTCCATCTACCATTTTGGCACAGCTTTTTTGAGTGACCTGAAAAGCAGTCTAACTGCTGCATTAGTGGCCTCAATTTGTTTTAACCGGAAGAAAAAAAAATTGTAGGACATGCTAACTCATAGCCATTTATGTCCATCTTCCCTGTCTGGCTCTCTCGCTCTTTTTCATCCACTTTCACACACTCCACCCCTCTCTCCCCCTCTGCTAGTATGCACTCACTCAAACTGTGTCTCATCGCATTTCATCACTCTCAGGCGCACTCTGCCCCCTCTGCTCGTCTCCATCTCGCATGCGCATGCACGCACAAAAAGAGGCACACCAGCCCACAGCAACTTGTGATGTTATTTGACAGATTTTGTCGTCTGCTCTTACTGTACATCTCATGCCACAGTTTGTGTTTAATTTTTGGGTTCATTTGTTGATAGCCGGCTCTTCCTCTGAAGATGGCTCCCTCACGACAGCTCCTCTGACCTAAGGAAAGGGTTATGTTTTAGGTTGGAAGAGGAATCAGAAACTTCGAAGCCCCAGTGGTATTTCAAGGACAGGTCATCTCTATTTTTCTGTTACGTAGAAAGGTGGTTTCTATTGCAGAGAGACATTTAAAATGTAGAGGTGAAGCCTGTATTAAATATCTGCTCAGTCAGAGTAAGGTTGGGTGGTCGATTACACCATATTGCATCAATGATGGGAGACAGGCATTATTGGGAAACTGGGGAAAATTCCCTCATGGATCTCAACAGAGAATTCACCAGATGACTTTTTGGGGTGTGTGGGTTCACTTATACCTACAATTCATTGAAAAAGACCAACAGAAAGTAGTGCAAAATTGTGAATCCTTTATGTGTCTTTTACCCCTAAAAACAATAAAATACATCTAATTAGTAAATATAGTCCACTTGTGTGTAATTTTATCACAGTATGTATCCAGCAGTTCTGTGAGGGTCTCTGAGGTTTGTTAGAGGACATGAGTGAACAGTATCATGAAGACCAAGGAACACAGCAGACAGATCAGAGATGAAGCTTCAGAGAAGATTGGGTTTAAAAATATCTCCCAAGCTTAAAACATTTCCTTCAATCCATCATCTGAAGGTGGAAAGAGAAGTATGACACAACTGCAAGACCTGGGCATCCACATAAAATGGTCCATGATACCCCTGAAGGAGCTGCCGTGATGAGATAATCAGCTCAGATGAGATAATCAGTTAAAAGGATAACTACTACTCATACACTCCACAAATATACAAAGATGCGAACTGTGATGGGTGGCGGAAAGCCTATGCTGGAGAACATTCTGAACCCACTATCTTCACAGTGGTCCATGGTGGTGCAAGCATTATGCTTTGGGGATGCATTTCTTCTTGGACATGGAAGTTGGTCCGACTTAATGGGAAGGTGGATGGAGCTAAATATATAATTGTAGCAAAAGTCTACAGAAGACTTGAGACTATTGAAGACCTCCACCCTAAACAGACAAAACCGAATGGTTCAGTTAAAAGCATATTTATGTCTTAGAATGGCTCAGTCAAAGTCCCAGACCTATATCTAACTGAGAATTGTAACAGGGCTTAAAAAGTAACATTGACGGAAGCTTTCCAACCATTCTGACGATTGTGAGCTATTTTGCGAAGATGAATGGGCAAACATTTGAGTCTCTACATATGCAAAATTGGTCCATACATGTATTTCTTTTACTTCACAAATATGTCTATGGAAGTAAAATAGTCTCATTAGAATCAGACATTTTTTTGGACATTGAATTTATAACACTGAATTTTTATCCTGTGCAGTTATGTATTTGAATTTTTTCTTGCACTTAAAATTTGCCAGCAAAAATTCACCTGCAGAAATTCGCCTGCAAAAATTCACCTGCAGAAATTCACCTGCAGAAATTCGCCTGCAAAAATTCACATGCAGAAATTCACCTGCAGAAATTCACCTGAAAAAAATCCCGAATCTCAAATGGGTGTTAATTACCTGCTGTTTTGTAATAATATATTTTTGGCAGTTTTTTAATCTAATGGAACTGAATGAAATGTTTGACTGACCTGATGACACCTAGTGCCCCAACCCTGTCCGCAGATGCTCTTGTTTAGAAGTGACCGGAAGAAGCGGCAACACATTTGCAGGCGAATTTTTGCAGGCGAATTTCTGCAGGTGAATTTTTGCAGGCCAATTTTTGCAGGTGAATTTCTGCAGGTGAATTTCTGCAGGTGAATTTTTTCAGGTGAATTTCTGCAGGCGAATTTCTGCAGACAAATTTTTGCGGGCGAATTTTAGCAGGTGAATTTTTGCAGGTGAATTTTTGCTGGCAAATTTTAAGTACAAAAAAAAAATTCACATACATAATTGCACAGGATAAAAATTCAGTGTCATAAATTCAATGTCTAAAAAATGTCTGATTCTAATGAGACTATTTTACTTACATATGTGTTCCTTTGTGCTGGTCTAATACAAAAAAATCCCAATACACGATACTGAAGTTTGTGGTTGTAACGTGAGAAAATGTGAAAAATGCTCAAATGGTTTGCAAGTTCGCAAGTTACTGTAAGTAAATGCTTTTTTATTACTGTCTTATATAGGCGATTAAAGATTGTGCTTTTATTAAACAGCTGCAGGTCTATGATCACACATCAACAAACTTAAACTGAGGAAACAGATAAAGTGGCAAAAAGATTATTTTTTAAACTGTTTCATCAGAGAGATGTCGTCACTAGCCCAGCTGCAAAAATGACCAGATCTTTCATGTGTCTGTTTTTTTAGGCATGTGTGTATACAATAGGCTTGTTGTTTCAGGCAGGTTTGGATGAAGAGTGTGCGTCTGTGTTGGTGCTTGAATGAGGAAACACTTATTCTTTGTTTACCCTCCTGAGCAGGCTAGTTTGTTGGAATAAGGATCAATGTCAAAACTGAATAAATTACACAGTGAAAATTTTGAACATTTGCCGTTTTTGCTTTTTGTCTGTCAGAGTATTTGTCAGTTACAAAGAATTTCCTTTGTGATACTGAACAGCAAACTGACATAATTTAATCTGCTTGAGGTGCAAGAATACCGTCAGAAAACTGGATTAGGCTGAACAAAAGAATGATAGGAGTAAACAAAGCGGCATTTGTCTGATGAAATTATACATCATGGCCTTCACCTTTTCACTAAATATAACATGCAGCTATTAAAGACAGAAATGGGGAATTACTTTAGAATATAATGTCACCCATGTTAAAGTTACAGCTCCATATTTTGCCACCAGTTGTTTTTTATCTGTGCAATTGTCAGATGTTAGCTGTGATACGCAGATAGTCTCAATGCAAAGCTGTGTGCCATCCCTCTGAAAACACCTATTTTCGTGGTTAAAGTACAACAGTGGAGTTCTGGATAAATCTGACATGATGCAGGGAGCTTTTGACATCAATTACAGGCTCCACTACAAGTCCGAAATACCACGCCATCCAGTCTAATAACCCCTTACGTATCACTTCCCCTGAGGCGACAGGGCAAGGACAAGGTGCCAAACCCCTTTTTTCACCTGCCCTGCAGCTACAAAGAGGTGCTGCACAACCTGGTGTGTGCTGGGATAGTCGGGTCTGGTTCAGGCTAGCCAGTGAGGGGGCCTTACCACCCAGGCTGTTGTAATTCTGCACACAACATGACTTGCTACTATTGCTGGTGTGAAGCCAGGAGACAATCACTACTTTTAAAAATAGAAGCCACTGTGCTGGTTCTTTGAGCACAGAGAAAGAACTCAGTAAAACTGTGGATCATCTGCTTTTTTCTTTGACCTATCTTTGTTTTTTAATCGACTGCAGTCGGACTCCAGCCAGTATTTTGAAAATTTTAAAGAAATATGATAAATATTATGTTCGGTCTATTTAATTAGTGCCTATTCACAACAGATGCCCTCTCAGGGCATTTTTAAAAGTCCATTTTCCATATTTATCAGTCTACAGTTGCTCTCAAAAGTCTACACGCCCTGTTAAAATGCTAGGTTTTGTGGTGTCAAAACAGGAGACCATGATAAAAGTCTTTTTAATTATTGTCATCGTTTCGTTTTCTTGAGTTCACACCTACCATCAACTATAGAGAAACTAATTAACCTGAAATATAGTTCTGCTGTCGTAACCTGGGTCGACATGAAGATGTTTTTTTTTTCAGCCTCACTGTCAGTCCACATAAGAATGACATCATGAGAGGCAAATGAAGGTTTTTGAATGGCCTAGCCGGAGTCCAGGTCAGAAAATATGTGGGGTCACCTATAGAAGGCAGTGGACACAAAAAGCCCTCTCTGTCTGATAGGTTTAGAGAACATCAGCAAGGCAGAGTGGAAAAAATATTGCCAAGGCAAGATGTAAGATGCTGATTGACTCTTACTAAAGAAAAATGCTGAAAATAATTAAAATATGCAAAGTCTTGTTTTAAGGCTGTGCCATCCTGTTTTTGCACCTTTTTGTATTTGTTATTTATACTTCTAACACGTGTATATTAGTCAGTTAAATTGTAAAGGATTAATGCCACATTAAACCTGGACGAAGTTTTAAAATGATATATCATGATCAAATTTTACTACATCTCAAAACGCTGGCTTTTCCTAAGGGGTGTCTTTGCTTTTGATATATATTTGTAAAATATGTAAAATAAACACATGTTTAACACATCACTGTTGGCCTGTGATTCCACTCAGTCCATGTTTAATATCGATAATAAAACCTTACATAACGCTGACTATACTCTGCAATGGCAATTAACACATCAACAATCATAGATAATTGTATTATACTGTTAACTCAAGTACAACGTATAAATATACAACAATTACAATGGAAATGTCAGTCAGTGCAGAGGCATATGATTATTATAGGCACTACAATAAAACTGGTAGACAAATGAAAATTGAATGTTTCCTTTAGGGTGCAGTGAATAGCTGCTCCCAACATGTAGTCAGACACCCAATATGGATGTTATATACTTGCCAACCACCTATCCATCTATAGCAGTGCCATTAGCTCTTGACAAACAGCTCAAGGTACTAATCCTGCCTATATCTATGGATCTAAAACAAACCACACCTAAAAGAATTTTAAAAGCTTCATGCGGCTAAAACTATTTTAAAATAACAACATTTTTCTTTCATTTAAGCAAAAGAAAAGTGTTGTTTCAGCCATCTTGTCAGCAGTGCACAAAAATAGGAAAGGTATGGGCAATGCTGCATTACTCTTCCATCAAAACTTTGTTCTCTCCAGCATGTTGCCTGACATTTCATTAAAAGAAGTTTAAACCATAGGAACAGCATGGTGGACATTGCGGCAGCATTTTTTTGCATCCGTAGCCTTTGCTAGAAACCGCACTCTTTTCTATTTTTTACAGATTTTAGCTGTATTTTCCGTCTGCTTACGTATAAGGATCTATGAGGAAACTGGTGACAGAAGATATCATTCGTATTTCAAATTACTGTTATTCCTGAACCATTTCTGCTACCATTGTAATGACAACAAATTCTAAAAGCTAAGAAACATAACTTTCCGTGATATATACCTTACAGTATTTGCGGAGATTGCCAATGTAGGGAGTGACAATGTGAGTAGAGCAGTTGTGCCACAGCGGGTAGTGAGAGAGAAACTTGTTGGGTAATACAGTGATGTTTTAACACCGATTTAGGTGTTTTAAGGCACTGTCTCTTGTGTAAATAAACTTTTGTGCTGTAAATGATTGTAATAGAATTGTTTCTGAGGGTTTCGGCTGGGTTTTTTATTTTGTTTTGTGAATTTATGTAAATAAATAATGAAAATCTAAATTGTATTTTCTTAAGATTTTCTCTTACATCCTGTCTCTATTGATTGTGTTTAAAAACCCTGTTTGGGCCTGCTGGGACATGAAAAACATAAAAAAGATGACATTAGCACAAAAGCCTCTAGATAATATTACACAGAATTAGATTTCTTGACTGTAGACTAGCAGATAATTGAAAAGTAGTTTACCCAGTTCATCCAACATGACTGCACACCACAGCACAAAGCAAGTTCCATAAAGTTCCTATCCTATTGTACTATCTTAACTCGATATGGTAAATGGTACTTGTATAGCGCTTTACCAAGTCCCCAGAGACCCTAAAGCATTCAGTCATTCACCCATTTACACACTGACAGGGTTAAGCTATGTTGTAGCTGCAGCTGCCCTGGGGCAGACTGACAGAAGTGAGGCTGCCATACAATCAGCGCCACTGAGCCCTCTGACCACCATCAGTAGGCAGGACAGGCAAAGTGTCTTACCCAAGGACACAACGATTGAGACAGACATAGCGGGGGCTCGAACCAGCAACCCACCAGTTACAGGACGAACCCCTACTACCATGGCCATGGTGTCCCCATAGAACAATGTTGTGATAATTGAGAGCTGAGACTCTGAGCCAGGGCTTCTGGAAGTATAGTAAAAAAATTACCACAAACACACTTCTAAACCTTGTGGAAAATCTTCACAGAAGAGGTGAAGCTGTAAAGGGTGAACTTGAACTATGTTAAAACATGTGGCTTAAGAATGTGATTCCCTTAAGGTTCATACAGGTGTAAAGGAAGGCAAGTAAATACTTTTGGCAATATAATTTATTTACTTTGATAAATTATTTTAATTTTTCATGCCAATGCTGTTTACCAAAATATATAAAATGGTTACAAAGTATGTTTCTTTATCTAAAACACTGTGTAACTGGATAGGACCTACCATCAATGCTGTCCAGGCATTGGAATCCAATCTATTATTTATTCAACCTAAAAGCTTAAATCTATCCACACATCTCAGTTTTGTTATTGTTAAGGAATTGGTTGGAATAACTGCCTTAATAGTGTCTCTGGCCAGAGTAAGCAACACTGCTGCAATGCTGGTGTATTGACTCAATTTTTTTCTCCCACTGCTGAACTGAGATAACTGCAACTGCCTGAAGTCTTTGTTGGGCACACTTGAGTAAGTTAGAGCATGCAGAAAAGCTAGAAAAGAACAAACCGACAAAACGTTTGAAACAACAGTCTGTAACAAGTAATGTTCACTTACCGTGTGCAAATCAATTATTTTCTTTCTTTTCGGTGTGTTGACCATGAAGAAGGCTTTTATTTCCCAGCTGTTTAGGCACTGAGAGCATATCTGTGTCCTTTGAGGTGATTATGAGATTTTTAACCACACTGGTTTCAGAAAACATCAAACACCAGTGGGGTGTGAAATGCTGTTTTGCTAAATCTGTTTTTGAATATACTGTAAATAATGTATGTGTGTTAAACCGGAAACCACTCCGCGTGTGTGTGTGTACGTGTATAAGTTGATGATTGTGTCTGATTGTAATGAAGAAGTCTTTTTTAAGTGTTTTTTTTGTGTCTGGTTAAACTGATTTCTGTGCCTCTCGGACTGAAAATAATGAGAAAGGAGAAAAAGAATCAGAAAGGAGGGTGGAGTGAAATACAAACAGCAATTGTATTACTTCCTGTTACAAATAGCACAGTGGTGACAGGATGACAGGAACATACAGCACTTTAACTAATAAGGGGACTTTTTTTTCTTTTTCAATCCTTTACGTTTAAGTTTCTTTTCTACTTTTGCCATCCCACCCAACATCTTTCTCTTCCCCCTAACAACAAGGGCATTCCACAGTGAGCCCCACATTAAGATGCAGACCCCTACTCTCCTCCACTGTTTTTCATTGGCCTTAATCCCTTCCTCCTTTTCTGGGATGATTGATAGCCTGAGCAGCTAGTCTCCTCCATCCCAGCAGTCGCAGGCTGGCTACTAAACATAAAAATGAAAAAATAGCTGCTGTCAAAAAGATGGCGTCTCAGTGAGAAGAGGTCAAGCTGTCGGCTGCTCAGGAGCACAGACCTGGGAAGCTGGCAGTGAGAAAAGGTCACTGTCAACAGCAGAGAAAGTGGAAGGTCAGAGTAAACCACCGTGTACAGATATGGGAGAAGGAATGACAAGCTAAGCTTCTTTAAGGCTATTGCTGTGGTTGATTTTAATCATACAGCACAAATACAACTATTAGGTACTTTTAGAATGCATGCATCCAGGTCAAATGTGTACCCTTTTCCCCCTACATCTTCACTTTGCAACTTACAGGACTTGTAAGTAGATCCTGCTACACCAAGACGTTACCAGGATCCACTGCTGAAATCTGATACCACAGAGTCCATGCTTGATGGGTCAGGGATGTTTTGGCTACAAAACATGGATTAACAAGGATCCACATACTGTATATGAAAAGTGAATAGTATTTTTTTAATTTACGTCAGATTTTGTCTTTCCTGTCAACATTAGGTCAAAAAGTTTTCATCCCTATTTTGTCTCTGAGCTGCATATTACAAAATTCTATTCGATTAACTAGCTATATCCTGAAAACAAATTTTAATTACAAGTGGATTTTAAAATAATACACTGCATTTGTCAAACACCAATTTCTTCCTGGTGTTTTGCATTCCTCCTCTGTTTTTTTGGTTCTTGAACTGGAGTGGAAGAAGTGGTTTATAAAATCTTTTAAAAATTCATGGTTTCTACAGTTTCATAGTAAACATTATTAGATAACCATTTTACTCAGAATGATCTCAAAGAGAATGAAATCAGCAGAGGTTTGATAACAAACTGAGTACAATTTAACTTGGAACGTCATTTTAATCCCAGTATGTGGATTTAAGGGGAAAAGATTAGCAGTTTAACCAGCATATCACTGCAACCAGAATATCAGTCAAATCAGTCCTATCATAGCTTTTTAGAAAGGAACAACCCTTCTATTCACTTCATTACCGAATGCCATTAATTCTGCCCCTGCTGCCCATTTCCTGCTTCCCAATAGCATCAGAGAATTGTCCTTCATTAGAAGTGAGAGCACTTTGCACCAGAGCAGTGGTTTGCTCTAAGGTGCTGGATCTCTGCTGGAGAATAGAGTGAAAAAATTAAATTAGAGGACCGAAGAACAAGCAGAGAGGAGGCTCACCTTTCTGTTTAATATAGTTCTTAAAGCTTCCTACAATGCCTCAGTAATCAACTCCTCCACTTCTTGTGCCCATCCCCCCCCCCACCTCTTAGTCACATGAGCACACACTAATAAAATTAAAATTTTATTACCGTTTCACCTATAAAGATATAAACACAGTCACTGGATTTTATTTACACACAAAACAACTTAAGACCAAATCTTGTTTATGCTTAAATTCATCAGGTTGTGACCTCAGACTTTGCCATTGATCTATCTTTGTGTTTTCTTCTAGTCTTCTTCTAGTAAATAACTTTTCTGGCTTAACATTTTCTGGCTTATTGTAATTAGCAGGCTGAACTATCTTCACATTTGTCCATCAAAACAACCCAAAAAATATATAGAAAAAAAATATTTAACTAGTGCACCATTAAGATTGACCTGGTCCCCCTCAGAATAAATCACGTAGCTCTTTGTAGCGCTGTGGTGCACTCAGGAGTGGGTGAGTAACTGCTGCAGTTTCTGAGCTTCTGCTGGAACTTATTCAGACACAGCAGACTAAAAACAAAAACACATGTAAGGGCATACCGCAGTAGGCTCTAACAGTCTGATCATCAATTGTTTTTTTTTTACATTTTCTACAACAGTACGATCACACATCTGCTGCAACAAGGACTGCTTTGGAACAGTTCACTGCACGGTGGTGTGGTGACAAATGCTGTTGCCCCACAGCATTTGTCCTGTGTTAATCGAAGCTGCGTTGGCCTTTCTGTGTAAAATTTGTCCAAATGCATACATGGATTTACTGTCATCTGCTCTAGCTCCTTCCAACAGTTCCTAAAACATGCACTGTTATTTTCTAATGGTAAAAATTCGTACAGAGGGTAGATTTTGTTTACCGTTTTCTTGTGTTGGCTAGGGTATACACGCAAACGGTCAAACGTTTTAGAACGCCTTTCTTATTTAATGGTTTTCTTTATGTTCATGACTATTTACATTGTACAAAGATTCTCAATGAAGGCATACAAACAGTGAATGAACACATATGGAATTATGTAGCAAACAAAAAATTGTAAAAGAAATTTAAATATGTTTAAAATTTTCCTTAAAGTAGCTGCCCTTTGTTTTAATGAAATACATCCAGGGTGGTCCAGGGTGTAACATATTACTGGTTCTGTAGATGTTTTATATCCTCAGCAGCCTAAATTTAGCATAGGGGAATGCCTAGAAGTAAAGTGGTTTTATGTTGTATTAATAATATGATGAAGAATAACCAAATGTTTCCAGCGCTCTGTTTTTTAAAAGTTGAGCCACAGGGCTTATTTAACACAAAGGGTTTAAACCGCATGTAGAGCACTGATATGAACTAATGCAGCAGTTTCTATAGCTGGCACTGCAAAAAGTCAAGCTAAAAGAAATAATGAAAATAACATAAAAGAAGAAAATGAAAAATACATATATATTCTCTTTAGCTATTGTCATGCATGATGTGTATTTTAGTTTAAAAAATGTATCTAGCAATATTTTTGCTAAGTATGAAAACATCACACTCCGAGGTTCCTGTTAGAAGATTTAGCTTAATAGAGGAGAGAACCAAGAGCTTCCATCAACTGAGGTATTATCCGGAGCAAAACCAATGATTTGAGTTTTTTCTTCATTGGACTGGAGAAAATATCTAGCCATCCAACTTGTTACATAGTCTAAGTAATTATGTAAAACTTGCATATTGGAAACTTAACAATGTCTTTAAAAGTGTTCAGAAATAATGCAGAAGAGGGAGCACATAAACAGAAACACCATGGGCCCCAAAACAGTACCTTGAGGGGCTTTTATTGTAAGGTATGTAACTCTCTGTGATTTTGTTACAATGTATATCTCTTAGCATTTTACATTTTCTTGTATGGTTTTATTATCTGCCTGACATACCTATAAAGCATGATGTTCAACCAGTCATTTTAAATGTCATATATAAATGAAAATGACAATGACTCCCTGTGTATTTAAGTCATAAAATGTTTTTTTATCAGGTTGTGAGGCACTTCAGAGGGATTGCTTGATTCATTTCTGACTTAAGCTAAAGTACATGCCTCCTTATTCTCTACATGTGAGCATTGAAAGAAAAATGTGTATTTGCTTGCATGTTTGCACTGTCATTTAGTTTTTTAGTTTCATAAACTGTTTAACACAACATTTATATCTAAAGAAAGACCCTAATGATTTGTAACTAAATTTGAATCCAGCATTAAAACCTTTTGATTTTTTTTTAAATTTGTGTCTATGCTCATTTATATGCTTTTCAGTTGTCTATATTAGGTTTTCCTTGGCAATATTAGATGTAGTCCATATTTGAAGTATTAGTAAACTTTCTATATCTTTTGATATGAGCTGTTTAAAGTCACTTTTACAGCTCTTCT
Organism: Crenichthys baileyi; assembly: GCA_036173005.1. Classification (NCBI taxonomy): domain Eukaryota; kingdom Metazoa; phylum Chordata; class Actinopteri; order Cyprinodontiformes; family Goodeidae; genus Crenichthys; species Crenichthys baileyi. Next base: position 1,525,696 of record JAHHUM010000868.1, read on the forward strand.
ACACTTCTGCCTCTTTCTACCTCTAACCCTTACCATGGTACCCATCTCCAGATTCAAAAAGGTAAATGCTACTAATTCAAATAGGAAAGGTGAGGATTATGGAAATTCATGATTAGCCAAGATTGGAAGGTTCTGAAGCAGAGATGAAAATATGAGCCTTGATTTTCAGAAATGCATGGAGTGGGGCTGTGTGTGGAGCTTGCACTTTGTGGATGTGTTAGTTTTTCGGTGGTGGAGCATTTGGGCATTTGGGTTTGGGGGCATGTGTTCGATATCTGTATCCTGGTTGGGGGTGGCCCTGTGGGGAGATTCATGTTGGGGTTAGTGGGGGGTGGGGGGCTCATGGGGTTGAGATCGGAATTCTATGGGGGGTCGGGACTGAGGCTCCCCCTCTTTTGTACATGGCCTCCTCTCCGGACGAGGACTCGGTCGTTGGGGGCTGGGGTCAGAGCGGGGGATCGGGGTCTGGGCTGAGGTCGCCTGTGTTCGGGCAATGCCGCCACTAGTCTAGGCTGGTGTTGCGGCGGTCTGCATGTCTCCATCCTGGAAGGAAAGGGACCACCTCCTGGACCTGGGAGTTTTAGATTGTAATCAAAAGGTTTTAATGCTTGATTCAAATTTAGTTACAAATCATTAGGGTATTTCTTTAGATATAAATGTTGTGTTAAACAGTTTATGAAACTAAAAAACTAAATGACAGTGCAAACATGCAAGCAAATACACATTTTTCTTTCAATGCTCACATGTAGAGAATAAGGAGGCATGTACTTTAGCTTAAGTCAGAAATGAATCAAGCAATCCCTCTGAAGTGCCTCACAACCCCAGTATTATGGGGAGTGTGAGTGAGTGTACGACATCCATTGTTGTGTGTCTTTACATTTGGTGTATGGGTGTGAGTGTTTTATGTGTGTGCATGAGGGTGGGAATATGTGATTGTGACTATGTACCTGTTTTTGTGTCAGGTTGGATCTTGGGCTGCTCCCTCTCCTGGATCAGTTTAGGCCCCCCATCAAATGTGGGGCCTATTTCCTCCCTGCCACACTCCATGCCGGTGGCTGGTGACTCTGCCCGCTGGTGTGTTGGTGGTTCTCAGTGTCCTGGGCTGGGTGCTTTAGTGTGTCCCGGTGGTTGCTGGCTGGCGCCTGGGCTCTGTGGCTCTGTCAGGCCTATGCTTGGGGAGTGATGTGCCCTGGGGTCTTGAGTATCTGGGTCCATGGGTGGATCTGCTGCCGGCGGGGCCTGTGGGCCCGTTGCTGGGGCTTCTGCACTGTGGCTGCTGGGTGGGTCCCCTGGGGCTCTCCTCTGCTGTTTTCTGGGGGGGTTGCGGTCCTCCCAGGGTTCCTGTGCTCTGGGGGGGCCTTTGGATGTCTGTAGCTCAGATCTCCTCAGACTCCTGTCTCGGGTCCAGGGGGGCAGGTCTGTGGCTCCTTACACTCACTATTGCATATTTTTATGGAGAAATCTTATATACACAAGTGCGCTCACACTAAAACCCACAGGTGTTTAGATTCCGTTGTTAACAGATACACAGATGTTATATATTGAGCCGCACTTAACACTGAATACATCTTGCAATCATTAGTACGTCTCCCTTTAGGTAACAATGCTAATATTTTTTTTCTCTTTCTCTCCCTTTTGCTTTTTGCCCCACCTCTTTCACTTTCTTGCTTTTTTGTCCTTTTTGTTTCCATCTCCATGTCTATTGCAATTGAAATAATCCCCAAGCAGTTTATAAAGAATAAAGTTTCTTTAATAAATATCAAGCGGACATAATAGCGTTAGCCATAATGCTCCGCTTGTGAAGTAAATCTGTTGGGCTTCTTCTTGGCACTCAGGGAACAATTCTGAGCACTACTCTGGACATGGGAAAAAAACAAAAAAAATGTAAATAAATAAGATACTTTTTTACAAGTTTGAAAAACAAAATGAACAGTACTAAAATGTTAGCTAGCTAGAATCAAATCGAAATGTATGTAAATGACTTTGAATCTGTTTGTATAATTGGATTTATTGTACTTTTTTAAAAGTTCCCTGAGACGACATTTGTTGGAAGGCATTGGTGATAGAGAAATAAAACGAATTGAATTGAATTAAGTTTTTGTATATCGGAATGCATGTCATTGTCAATCTGTCAGTTCCTTGATGTTAGCAATTGTGGAAATATGTCAATAGGTTATTGTCCATATACCGTTCTATTGAGTTGGGATGCTGTAATGCTCTACAAACGTGACCTTAGAGAAATAACTTTGTTTTCTTTTTTTTGAAAAAAAGAGTAATATGTGAGGATTTAGGCCTCGACAATAACACCAACAACAATCAGTCCTCCATTACAAAATCATCTCACCGTAACCTTAGCATTGAAGAGTGCTTATCCAGCCATTGCAGATTAACGAGGTCAGCTAAGCCTGTCAAACCATGAGTTGTTTTTGATTAAATGACCTCTTGCAACGTTTAGTTTATGTGAGGAGAGTAAAGCCAATTACATTATCCTCTGGAAATACACACTAATGTGTATTTACAATGAATTTGAATGAATCTAAAAGGCTGTTACCTCTCAGACACCATTAGAGTCCTAATTATATTACGACAACGAGGAGTAAAGGTGTCAATATCTTACTTTTCTTTAATTTGTTGCAGTATAGTATATCTTCTACATTTGATATTTTTATTTATAACTTTATTTACAGATGCAAAACAAACTGTGTAGCTGATAATAAAATAACTACCAAGTCAGAAAATCGCTGTAGATTAACAAAGGAAGTCATAAATATAACAGAAATATTAATGTTAGGGAGACTGTCAGTGAGATTTAACAAGCCTTATGCTAAAATGTTATAATTGAGTGCATCATGTAGTTTAGTTGGACTATTAGTTGGAATTGTATGCTTTTATCAATAAATCCTAATAGGTACGAAGGCTGAAAGGTACCGTACACACTGAACAGACAAATGTGGCCTCCTCCAGTAGACACCATCCAATGAAGACTAAACTGAGCAATCTATCACATATTTCAGTTTCACTTTTGGCTCTCTTTTCACCTCGCTGATTACGGTGAGGTGCAACTAAATTGAAAGCATTCTGGTTCAGCTATGTAACTACATGTGTAACCATAAAATAACAAACAAAATGAACAGGAATGACATACTGTTACAAATAACTCAACGTGTACATAGTTTTTCTTGCAATTAGTTTTTTTTTTTGCAAAATCCTAAATAGAAATGTGCAAGGGCATTGTGACAAGAAATTTTTATCATGTTGGTTTTGGTGTCTTTATGCCCAGGCCTGTTAAACCTTTCCAAAGCTACCTGTCCTATGCTGCTTGTTGGTGTTGGGTATTGTAGGGTTTTAGTCCAAACAACTTCGTACTTCCAGGTGAGAAATTCTCTCTCTCTCTCACACACATACTTCAGGGTTTTCTATCCATTTGGGGACTTTGGATTGATTTACATTCATTTTTCATTCAGTTATATGGCCTAACCCTGACCCTAATCCTAAACCTAACCATAAAATAGTTCATACCTAACCCTAAACTTAACCTAAACTTAATTGACAAGTTATTCCTAAACCTAACCCCTAACCCCAAAACAGAATTTTCCTCCATGGGGATAAGGCTTTGATCCCCACAAGGCACAATGGGTCCTCACAATATAGTATATTTACAGAAAACACACACACATTCACATCCTGACCTAGCCCGGCAGCCAAGTCCAAACAGCGCAGGCAAAACCTGGAGTCCGGTCACCACGCCAGACGACCAAACAAACAGCATGTCCGCCCAGCACCAAGGAGGGGAAACACCTCCAGAACAGGCATACATCAGCCTGCCACATCAACCCAAACTCAGAAGGAACCAATAAAGGGAGGGTAAAGCGCAATCTCACCAGTTGAGCTAGACCAGGGAGGTTGTGAGGAAGAGGTTCCCACCAGAGCTAATCCCTGTCCCTGCAGTCCATAGTCAGCCAGACACATCCCTGAGAACCATAGGGCGCCAGCCAAGAACCCACAACTCTAGAGGTGGCCCAAATCCTGCACAAAAAAATGTCACACCAAGGTTTCACTCATCAATGAAAATAATATTACTACTGAGTATGCCATACAAAATTTCACGTGAAGCTTGATCCACGTGCCTAATGTCTTCTATTGGTTGTCATAGTCTATAAATAAACAGGCTCTATTGATTGTGGTAATAGAGGCCTATATAGGAATCCCTCTGATAAAAAGGCATTTATTCTCTGCATATATCTGGAAGAAATTTCTAGTAATTGTCCTGTGTCAGTATGCTTGTACATGAATGTTTTAATCACCTGATTGAAGATCTGTGATCTGCTTTTTTAGCAGTCATTTCATGTATTGACTTTGCAGATATACTAACTGGATAGAACCAGCAAGAATCTGGTCGAGATAGTGCAATAGAGGCAGTGCTGACCAGAATTAAGTATTTTGGTACTAAGCAATTCAGTGACTTATAAACTAAGAGAAGCATGTTAAAGTCTATTCTCTGGGATATACAGGGAACAAGTGTAAGGACTCAGGTAGAAGGTCAGCTTAGTAGTTGTCTTTATGTGCTTCCAAAGGTTGAGGTTTGAGCCCATCATTACACCTAGATTCTGGGCCTGATCAGTGGTTTCCAGCTGTAATAACTGAAGCTGTGACTCTTGATTGGTCCTCCTGTGGTCCAAAAATAATAACTTCAATTTTGTTTTGATTTAACTTAAGAAAAATATGGGACATCCATGCATTTGTTCTATGCAGCTACCTAACCCTTTAATGGGTTCATAGTCACCTGATGACAATGTAATTCAGAGCTGTGTGTCATCTGCATAGTTATGGTTAACTTACTGTATCTTGTTATACATTATGATCTGGGCTAGGGGGGGCATGTAGATATTGAATAAGAGGGGTCCCAGGATGGAACTTTTGGGAACCCCACATGTTATTTTTGTCAACGCTGATGTAAGGTTACCTACTGACACAAAAAGCCCCTGGCCTTCAAGTAAGACCCAAACCAGCCAAGTGCTGTTCCAGAAATCTGACCCAGTTCTCTAATAAATCATGATCAGCACTATCAAATGCTATGCTGAGGTCCAGTAATTCCAGTACAGTGGTTCTTGCATAGTCTGCATTTATGCGGATGTCATTAAACACCTTGACAAGGGCAGTCTCAGTATTGCACTACTATAATTGTATCTGGACATTGGTCCTGGACTTGATATTGATGTACAGACCACCCTTCTAATCTTATGAATTTTCTCAGTAAAGATGTTAGCGAAATGCTAATGATCAAATACAAAATGTGTGTGTTGGCTGTTTAATATGTTGAGTCAAACCAAAATTTCTATGTGTATCCCATAGTTCTTTTGCCCCTCTGTTTTGCGGGTCGTCAACATGGATGTTGAAATCTCCCACAATGATTAAACATTCATAATCAACACATATGGATAGAAGGTAATTGACATTGAAATATTTTCCTTTGGAAACATGGTTCAAGTGGGTAGTTTTACCTGGACAGCCAGATATTCAAAAGAGTTAAATTTGGCCAAGAACACATTTTTACACTTTAGTAAATCATGAAACAAGGTGGTCACCCTCATTCTCTCCTATGCTCCCTGCTCTCACTAAGAAAATTGTAATTGAGAGGCATTGACTCTACCAGTGTAGATGTCTCACTATTTTCATCTAGCTGCTTATTGCTGCCCAACTGATGGTATTTGTCCTGACTTCGGTGATATATGTGAATACGTTTGTCATGAGCTACTGTGTGTGTATATCTTTTTTTTTAATGTTTCAATGTTTATTTTTTATTCAGGTTTGCAATCCAATTTATTGTGGTCAATGAATCAAACAACATTACCATGTCTTGAAATAGGCCTGACATTTGTAAAGGCTTGAAGTCCATAAATATAGACAATATCTTAATTAGATTCTTTAATGTGTCGTCAATGGCACTGAAATTTATTTGCTGGGATCTAAACATGTTTTTATATTTTTAGTCCATTTGATAGTCACTAAGGTATTACAAAATAACCCATTAATTGGGCTATTTTTGAAGACTAGACTCTTGCCAATGTACCCAAGAGAGAAAAGGGAGTTTTAGTGTATCACTCCAGACAGTCAACAAACACTGAGCTGATCAGTTCTTAGTGTTCATGTCACACAGTAACAAAGCTCCCGAACCCATGTGATTTGCTGTCAGCTGAACCCTGGGAGAGCTACACAGAAAGACAAAGGCTGCCTATGGTGCTTTATTGATGATTAACAAGCTCTCCTGAGTAGTTACTGTGAACGCTGAAAAACAGCATAGGTGAATGACATCAACTTAAAAACCAACTTTTAACATTATGTTGTGAGAGAAAACAGAACAGCAAAACATTCTTCACCTTATATTTCTTCAGATAACCTTAAACCCACCTTTTCACGATCATTGATCAGATAAAAGTACAAAAAGTGAAGTGACTGTAAAAATATGAATGGTGCTGTTGTAAACCTGTATTATCCATATTGATATGTTCTCTTTCTTCCTGTTGGGTTTACCCTGAAATTATTTATCTGTAATATTAATCAGTACTCCTATATCAGCACATAGGGATGCTGTACTCTCTGTATATTGTAACAGGTAAATTTGAATTTAACAGCATTATTGAAGCGCAAATGACAGTTCCCATCAGTAATCATCAGAAATAGTCTTCTTTGTGTTTTTGTTTTCTTTCTTGCTTGTTTAAAATTGTTGTGAACTCCAGACAGCAGGCCAAACAGCTGCATTGAGACGTTTTAAGAGGGAGCTGTGCAGCTATTATCCCTGCAGAATCAGCTCTGAGATTTTCTCACTGAGAAAAGGATGGACTTCCATTAAAAAGACATAATGTTGATGGCACTTTATGTTGCTCCTATGTGTACATATTGATGGTGATTTCGCACATATACATATTACCCATGCATTGTGAACTAATGCACTGCAACTCCATAACAGTTGCTTACTGTTGAGCTGTGTGCTGATAACCAGCTGGATGATCCTATTTCTCTTTAGCCCAAAAGAAACTGTTTGGGATTTCTAAAAGGAATTTTAACATTTGCATCTCGAGACAACAGGACTTTTTCCAACTTTCCGTCATTACATCTCATCTAAAATAAACTGAGGTCCAGAGAAAGCAACATTGTTGTTACATTTTTCTCAACTAGAAACTAGAGATGCACTGAGAAATTAGGTGACAGGAATCTGCTGATTTTACTTTCAACCAGCCCTGGTTGGTAATTGGTCCGTGGGAAAATAAAATTTTAATCTTTTTCATATTAGTGAGGCCATATGCATATGCACTAGGTTACACAAATAACACCACCCCGTGGTGTGGGAGTTGTTACTACTGAAAGAAGACTCAAAACTAGCTATTTTTGGTACCAATGCAGAGGGGGTAAAAAGGTTTGTTCACCTAGGCTGCCACAATCAGATGTTAGACTTAAACAGATGTTAGGAACCTGATTGTTTTGTACCAAGGCTGCTGTGTTTTATCCTTTTGAAGCTACAAATCTTTGTTTTTTTTCTTTTTTGTTTGTTTTTTGTTTTGATAGTTACCTCTGCCCTATTATCTAAATGTTTTATCTTATTTGTAGATTTTTTTGTGTTGAAGCTGCTTTGCAACTTCTTTTTGTTCTTTTTTGTTATAAGCATTTTGTGGTTAAGACAGTTAAATTAAAATTTAAGATAATATAAGAAAATGATTGTGTTATTTATAGTCTTTAAAAGAAATCAGAATTGGTTAAAAATGGTTTTGGCAGGTCAGAGCTCTCCAGAATTATCAACAAAATCTCTGATCATTGGATTTCTTGTAGAACCATGTCTAAGCAAATGCAGAAAATGGATGGTGAAAAACTTTGCTTGCCTTTGTTGATATCAATCAAATCAAACGCTCAGCCTTTTTCCAGTGATATTATTTATTCTAAATGCCCAAATCTCCAAATATTGTGCAAATTTAAAACCATTTGTCTGGGTTGCATAACTAGGCACACTGGAAACCTTTTTTGTAGGTGTGTAATCAGTTAAGGCTCTTGTGTTGGTGGTTAAACTTTGAATCTTCTTTGGACCTTCAGGGATCTAAATAAATAAAGCAAATCAAATCTTTCTCCAGCACTGAGTAATTATTTATAGGACGATTAGCAAACTCCAGATGTTTGTGTCTGGACACATTTTGCAGAGCCTTAACAGTTTAAGTTAACAACATTTTATAAAGAACATTAGGTCATCATTATCTAACACTTATGACCTGCCTGTAATGATAAACTTTTCTCCACTGCAACACTGATTGGTTCAGACTCATTTGACATCCTTAGGGTCGAGTTGTGTGACTATAAGGTCAGTGTTATAATTCAGCCTGTGTGACACTGCAAGAAGGTACGTGCGGTTTTGTGAGTTCAGCCATCTGGACTTCTGCTGTGAGTGTGCAAGATGTTGTAAGAAGAGACTGACCTTCACAAATTTAGTACATTTGGTGCCTGTCCGGCATTATTTACTGGCCACATGAACTTATGCATATTTGAAAGAAAAACTTCACATGACCTCTAAAGATATTCAATAAAGAGCATGTCTTTTAATAATTGCTTACCTTTTGATGCTTTGAGTTCTTATTTTGTCCATACATGGTGCATTTAGTACATTTCTTTGTAACAGACCTAACAGAGACCCTGAATGCCTGATGCTGTAAATATACAAGCTGCGGACCAGTCCCATTTCCACTGAAATGGTGGAAATGGGTCCCATGAATTACTTAGAAAAGGAGAGGACATGCACATACTGTGAAAGCAAGCAATAGATAAGAACAATTGATATTTAAATCATACATCTGTTAGTGAAGTGGTTAGTCTGCAGACTGACTGGTTTTCTTACAGATGTGACGATGATGAGTAACTGGTACTACCTTAGTGGTATTGAATGTTTATTTGAATGCATGGTTAGAAAAATGGATGCTTATACTGTTGTCGAAAGCAAGCAGTGCTTTGCACTGTTTATACACCTTGGGCTGACATTATGTGACATTACAATCACAAACCTCAATGTTTTTTATTGCAATTTTATATCTCAAGCATCTCTTTCAGCACTGTTTAACCTATTATCCCAAAATGGAAAGAGGACTTAACCGAATCCCTTCCAATACATTTCCATTCATGAAAAATGCAGAAACTATTAGCTGTGCCCTCCAGAAATCTGGACCTTTTTTGAATGGTGGCAATAAGCCATTGTTAAAAAAAGTCAGAAGCAGTCCTGTTTGCATTTTGCCACAAAGCATAGGGTTAAAGCAGACATGTGGAATAAATTCCTCTGGTCAGTTGAAACCTTTTTCACTGTGAACCTGCAGTGAAAATGCCTATAATTGCACAACACCCTAAAAACACCAACCCCATGATGAACGATAGTGGTGCCAGCATCATACTATAGGAATGCTTTTATTCAGAACACACAAGGAGTCTGGTTGGAGTTAATTGGAAGATGGACTGAGCTAAATACAGGACACTAGAAGATGCAACAGACAAAAGACTGTATTGGAGTTTCACCTTTTAACAGGAAAAAAAACACAAAACAAACAGTGTATACTATTAAAAATATACCCCAAAATAATTGTGACTGTGGTTGTAATGTGACACAATGTAAAATGGCTATTAATACTCTGTCAAGGCACTTTGTCCTTGTTGAGTTCTCTTGTCAGCTTAAGCCAGAAATGGTGAATTATTTTGGCCCATGCTCTGTTCAGAGCAAACTGATTTTTGGGAAGTCTGCTTCTCTTTCTTACAAAACTCTTGAATGGTTACTCAATTCTTTCTTTGCACTTTTTATGCTTCACTTTCTTTTCTACTTTTTTTCCTTCTCACTCCTCCTTCCCCTCCCCTCCTTAAAACTTCACTGTCCTTGTTTTTGCCCTATATAATAAACTGGACCATCTTCTGAAAACACAGCATGCTCTTACACTGTGTCCAAGTCCCATCAGTCAATGGAAAAGATTAGAAAATTAAAGATTTGACCTAAACAAACTCATTCCCAGAGTGTTATTTTTTAGAACAATGTTTTTTGGAAGAAAACCTTTGCATAATGAAAATTTGCCTGCCAAGTTAATTCAGTTTATTTCTCTAGTATTTAAAAACTGCTGCCAGAAGAATTTGTCAGAAAGCGACTCTTGCATAGGGGAATCTGTTAACCCTCAACTCTGATGTGACTTGTTTCTTTTTTTGTTGCATTACATTCTGAACTGCCTTTCTGGCAAACACATCCCTTACCTGGGACATGCTTCAATAATGTATGGAAGATGAAACACTGAGAATCTTGACTTGAGCTCACTTACTTTTCAGTTCCTTTCTTGTTTCTTTTAGTAGATTCATTACAGCAGATCAATTTGGTTTAGTTAAAAACTAGGTAAAGATACAATTATCTCTTGAGAAAAGTACCACACTCAAGCCAAACTCCCCATAACAACAGAAGCTCCAGACTCCACGGCGTGACGTGTGAGGATTAGTAACTCGCTATGACAGTCTGACATTTGAACCCTGGGGTAGAGCTCGCTGGGGAAGTTAGGCTGCTGATGCTTGATAATGATTGGACTCTGACAGTGCCTGTTTGTATTATTGTGAATGCTTGTAGTGCAGTGGCAGCATCCCTGCAAGAGCTTGTGTCATGTTTTTTTTTTATACAGAGGGTAGATTTAAGGATTGCTGGTTAATCCTTCAGGGGTCTTTGATGCTGGAGGTAAAAGCTCACTTAGCTGCAGCGGCCTGCCTGTCACTGTCCACTGGTGTGGAATTTCAGACATTGAGCAACTTTCAGTAAGCATATGGTCTTTCAATGTAATGTTTTTCTTTCATTCATATTTTAAATAGAGGCTATCTCAATCAGACCGAGACCAGATTCTAACCCCCATAGCTGTTTTCCACATTCGGCCCAGGAGGTAGGGATGTCCCAATGTATCTTATTTTAGGGGAGGTTCATATCAAGTCTATAATATGTAGCTGTAGACTATCACCACACTCTGAAAACTACAGTCTGAATCTCATTACAGTTTATGTAAGATCTTTCTTCAGTGTTCTTCCAGTTTCTACCTTTTGGTTTACGACTGCTGGTAGAAGAATATATAAAATACTGACTTATAAATGTAGTTTTAGATTTGGATTAGGGTTAAAGGAAAGGGTCAGGGGTATGCATGATTTGTTTCTGCTGCCACAGAGTTTGGAATGGAGGTCTGAGGTGTCCCACACTTAACTCAAGATCAGGTCAAATCTTAAGCAACAGGTTCCCATTTTATGCAGAGAATTTGGGGCAAGAGGATGTTCCATGAGACCATTGGAGACATCTTTTCTGATTTGAGATGTGCTGAGTGTACTGCTTTGAATACATGGAGCATTCCAGCATGTGCTGTGTGAGGACCTTTGGAGGGCCAATCCTAACATAATTAAGAATACAGACAGAACTTAATAAATTACTTAACAACACAATAAAAAGAAGAGATGTATTCAATAATTGATAAATTGAACAGATATAAATATATATATATTTATTTTAACTGACAAATTAAATTTTAACCGCTAAACTTTAAATCATATAATTTTTGTAAGTGAATTTCTTGCTGTTTTATTTTCCTAGGCCTTTTAATTCTTTCATATTTATTACCACCCAAATATATCTAAAACGTGTTTTTTCGCTCAAAAATCAAATATTTTTCTAATTATTGTACTATATTTTTAATTGTTAAACACTGATATATTTTCTCCTGTAATATATCCCTTTTTTTACCCAACAGATTTCCCTGAGCCCAATTATTTCCGGCTTTCTTTTGTACTTTCTTTGCTCTCTGTATTGTCTTTTCTGTCTCAACATGCATCTATGAATGTTAAAACAGAGGGGGCGGGGCAGAAACAGTCTTTAAACCAGCGTCACCACATCAGCTTTTCTCCTATTGGCTGAGGTCAAGCCTCTAGGAAGTAGGTGCTGAGTCTTTTTATGGCTGCCTAGCTCTAAAAAGGAGCTAGCAGCAGCTAACTTGTGTCATGTTGCTGAAGAAGTCAGGAGGATTGCGGATTTGGTGGTAGATAGCTCTGTTAGTCGGGATAGTTTATCCTGTTGACTCTAACTGAGAGAATACTCCAGTTTACCAGAGTACTAAGAGGCAGTCATGTTTACGGACCTCTTTCATAATAATAGAATGACCAGCTGATGGACTATTTTCACAGTCTAACCAGAGGAAACATGTTTTAAGAACCTCACCTTAAATTAACACGTTTAAACATTTACAATCATACTTCCTAAATAATATTCAGATATATAGTACCAGTCAAAAGTTTTAGAAACACTTCCTCATTTAATGGTATTTTTTATGTTCATGACTATTTACATTATACGTAGATTCTGGCTGAATCTGTGAATGAACACATATGGAATCATGTAGCAAATGAAACATTATAAAAGATGATGAGATGACCATCTCATGAAGCTCATGGTGAAAATGCTTAAGAACGATGCCTGCAGCTGGATATTAATCTTTCATCTGTTTTTTTTTTCAGACTTTTTTAGTTGGACAGTGTAAATGAAGGAAAAGGAGCAGCAGTAGCACATATTCATAAATTAGATATTTTATGTCACCAAAAGCATTGTAATGTCTGTTTTGATATATTGCAATGTGTTGTATTTGGTATCATTTCTTTCATCCATCCACAGAGGGTGAATAAACTTGAAAAAACTACTACGCCAATGTTGATATGATTTATTTGTTACATTGTCATTGTACCTGTTTATGTAGAAAGAATTTATGGTCAATGATATAACAGGTTCCAGATAGGGTATCGTTTTTCATAGCCAAAAGACTTAATTCCATGTCTGGGCATAAGCCGATTTTTTTCAGGTTGTACCACAGTATTAAAAAGATATGGTTTCAAAACCACAAACATTTTCCATCATACTCTTACAGTTTACAGCTCTTTTAATGAGATGCCAGATAAAGTGCCTGCTTGGATGTTCAGACCTGGGAATGTTTGCAGTTGTTTTAAAAGTCCTCCGCTTGGAGACTATTTTACATAAAGTTCAATGACTGAATAAAAATTCTTCTGAGACCTACTTAAATCTCTTACCAGACATATAAGATGTCTCTTTTTTCTTTCTAAAGACCTCAAACAGTTCCTTTGATTTCACCATGGTGCTCACTCTTACTTCAACAGTCAGGGCACACCAGACTACATTTTTAATGTTTAAATAGGGCAATGCCCTTCAAAATGCTGAGTAACAATCTTTAAATCATGTGGACCATGTGCACCTTCTGTATAATTTTTGACATTTGTAAATGGGAATGAATGTTTATTCCTCCAGGAAACAGTAGCTGATGCAGGTGCTTCAAAACATAAGGACATCAAACCAATACAGAATTAATAAACAAGACATAACATTACATTGATTGCCATTATACAAAATATTTGAGAAAATACTTACTGAGGGTTGTGGCTAGTAACAATCACACCTCTTTCTTTTAATTTTCCCTCTGAAAGATTACCTGTTTGTTAGTGAAATACCTTTATTGTTACCTTTTCTAAATGTAGAGGCAAAAGCAAAGATATTAAGACATCCGGTGAAATGTGACTAAGGCCTAACCTCTCTGTTATGATTTTAAATTTAAGCGTCGAAGGCAAAGGGTAGGGCTTGGTGAAACCCGTAATGTTCAGTCCAACAACTGAATGCCATATCACTAGATCTACCTGTTTTCAATAACGCCAGAGTTTTGCAGGCAAGAGGATTTTTGTTCAGACAAACAGAAATGTCTTTTCATTTGCGAGTTTAGCAGATTAAAGTGATGTTGCTGTATTATGTGGGCCTTTTAGTGGATTTATTACGCAAGAGAGTTGAAATTTGATTTCCTTAAAATGCCAACCAAATAAAAACAATGAATGCACCAAAAAGGCAGCAACAGTTTTAGTCGGATGCTTTTAGTGACCTCCTAAAATTAAAAAAAAGTCTCAGTGTTTGAGCAAGACCTCATTCTCATACTTTTGTTTTCTCAGAAATGTTGCAGCGTAGTGTGCTAGCTCCTACCGTTTGATGGCTAGCTGACAAAACCTCATTCAAGCATCTAGAGTTCACCAACAGTTCCCGCTGGTCACACTCATTCAGCTCATTAGATTTCAGTGTAGCTCCTGCCGCAAAGCGGGGCTTGAGATTTATGAGTCACATCATTCAACCCATAAGGCACTGACCTCATTCAGAGATTTGGGATATTTTGATGCAAAGATGCTAACATTTGAAAGTGGATGAGAAATTTTCAGTATTATTACATTTGTGCACTTTAAATTGTGGGACACAATTATTAATGAGATAAAAGGATGTTGAGAGGCTTATGTCTAAAATTCTTGTAATTTTCATTTTGTACAAATAACTGAGTTCAAATGTTGTAACTTTAGTACAATACTGGTTACAGTAAAATCTAAAATAATTTTCAACTAATAGTGACTTGAAAAAGTATTAATACTAATTCAACCTTGTAACATTTAGTCATGTAGCTAAAACAACTGCCAAAATGTTTTATTGAGACTTTACAAGGTGGTTGTAAGTGAAAGGAAAACCACATGGTTATCAATTTTTAAAATAAGTAGATTTCACAGCAACTACAGTTGCACGTTTCTAGAGGTATTGTCATGATCGGCACCTGTTTGTGTTTCTGCTGTTTTCTGTCGCTTCATTGTCAGATCATCTGTTGTAGTCCCTGTGGTCATGGCTGTTGTCGTTGCTGTCTCACTGGTTCCTGTGTTTCCTTCGTGTCCTGTAAGTGATTTTCATTGAAATATATCAATCCACCATGCGCCTGCTGATGTCCTGTTTCCGCTTTGGTCCTTCACCGCGGCAAACCCTGACAGGTATGTTTCAGCCAGATTTGTACATTTACAGACTCTGATTTCTGCCCATCCTTGTTTGCAAAACAGCACTAGATCAGTCAGATTGAATAAAGAGCGACTGTAAACATCAATTTTCAAGTATTGCCACAGATTCTCAATTAGATTTTGGTCTAGGCCATTCTAATGTATGCTTTTATCAAAACCATTCAATTACTGCTCCGATTGTACGTTTAGGGTCACTGTCCTGCTGGAAGGACCCCCTTATTTTTAGGATTTTGCTGTATTAAGCTCCATCCATGTTTTTTTATTAACTCTGACCTGCTTAGCTGTTGTTCTGCATAATATGACTGGATGGTGATCAGTGTGTTTTTCACCACAAATAGCATATTCAGCTTTTATCTAATCTGACCAGAGCACATTCTTCTACATGTTTACTCTGCCCCATACGTTGGCTCATGGGACAACACAGGCCCGCCTTCTTATGGCATTCTTTCAACACTTGTTTACTTTTTGTCACCCTTCCATAAAGGCCAGATTTTGTGACTTGATCTGTCAACAGATTCTCCCACCTGAGTTGTGGATCCCCACACCTTCTCCTCATTTGTCATGTTGTAAACCCTTATCCTGCTGTAAGCTTCTCCACAACTTTATATCTGACCGTCCTGCTGTGTTCTTTGGTCTTAATAATGCTGTTTGTTCGCTGATGTTCTCAAACAAACCTCTGGACAGCTGCATTTATTTTGAGATAAAATTACACAAAGATGAACTGTTTGCTAAGATGGTTGGTTGCACTGGAGTTCATTTAGGTGCATCAGAGTTATTTTTCTAACGAACCTGCACTACTTTGTGTTGACCTATTACATATAATCCAGAGAAAAAATATTGACTGTTGTGGTTGACCCTGTATATTTAAACCCTTAACTAAATGTGACATTAACTTTATAGCACTATGGAGCATTATTGTGTGTTTATTAAGCCTCACAGTGTTTTAGGAAATCAAGTGGTTCTCCTGACATGAGACCAATTCACTGTCCCTAAATTAGGCCTTCTCAGAAGCCTTTACAGGTGCATTTATTCAAGTATGTCATAAGTGTTTTGACCCTTTTAGTTGAATGTCCGCTTTTCAAAGAAGAACCATCTGCAGAGCATATTCCATGTAATTATAATTCGGTGCACCTCAGGCCCAGTTTTGTTCTTTTTATGCTAATTTGTTTTGCTCGGTTTTGACGTAGTTTTAACCTCCTCTACAAACCTGGAAGAAATATTCTTCTGCTTTGAGTCAAAACAGCAATAAAGAGACCAACAACATTTTGCATGCTTGAATCTGGGGTTACAATGGCAGCACAGTGGATGTTAACTTTGGTTTTACTCAGTTTATCTGAAGGGTTCATTTATTATGTATAATTAAAGACAATATTATAACTAGGGAAGGCATTAGTTTGGTGTCTTGGTTTGTTACTTTATGGAACAATAGCATGTTGTAGGAGTAGTGTCTCTTTAACGGCCACATTGATGGGTTATTTCCCCAGTGTCCCACTTTAATGAAAAAGTTGCCAAAGACAACAATAATGTCCAATGATGTGGTCATACATTGTAAGACACCTACCATATACACAACCCTCCACTTCAATTTGCAACTCTGGTGAAGATGTGTTGAAAGCCTTAAAGGTTTAACTATAATAGCATGATCTCACCATTATTAAAACCATTACTTCAATTGTCTAACAGTGAAAATTAGAGATTTTTTTTATTTCCCTTACCACACTCATCACAGTAAATTTGCTGTTATGATATGAAGGACTTTGGTTCTGTATGGTCTCCCTGTTCCTGAGTTCTGTCTCTGTTTAGAATGCAATTTTGTATTTCAGTAGAATATACAGTCATTGTCAATATATTAGAATGTTATTGAAAAGTTTGTTTGTTCATTTATTATTGAATATGAATGTAGTTTTGTCATTGCATGCTGCTTACTTGTTTTTAGCCATGCTCTGCTTAGATATTTTTGTTATATCTATTTTCTGTCTTATCAACCTCTGTTAGTTGTCTGGGTTCATGTGCCATCTCAGCTACCATACATCAGTGTAAATACTCACCTGTTTCCTCTCTACAAATCACCTTCCTCAGTAAATATACTAGTCAGCCCCGTCATTCAGTGCAGGATTCTTCTGTCATGCTGGTTGTCCACCGACCTCCTGTTTTTGAAAGCTTTGGATTTTTCTGGTTTTATCATCAAAGTTTGCAAAATCATGATCCTGCCTGCCTACTGCCTGCATTTGGGTCCTCAACCTTAACAAAATGTCTCTCTGTTTCATGTTCCTAACCCTTGAAAACATGAAGGTGTGTACTATAAACTAAATAGAAAAAAAAAAACATTAAACATGTTTGGGTTACATTTATTTCATAGTAATTAATAGGGCAAAAATAACTGTGATATACAGTATATATATATATATTATTATTATTTTTTTTTTTTTTTTGGTAAATATGATCTAAATTGATGTCAAACAGGGTATTTTTAAACCACATTTTGTGCCATTCTGACCTCCTTCATATGGTGCACAAAAACTTTTAGCCGACACAGTGCTTGTGAGTCAGCCACTGCAGAACAACAGAACTAAACACATATTGGATTTCCAGATTTTCAAAAGTCTTCATAGAACTTAGAACTTTGTATTTCTCTTCGGCATACAAAGGATAGTTGTTCTCCAAACCTTCTTTTGGTAGTTTTTATTTGGCCTGTATCATACTTTTTACAAACAAGAATCCTAGTAATCTATATTAGACAGTTCAGAATGTATTACCAACATTTCAACATTTGACTAAACATTTCAATGATTCAAAGCCATTCCTCCGTTTTCAGGCAATTTTTCAGTTCAAAAGATTTGGTAAAGCTGTATTGTATAATGATAGTGTACAGTACAAAGCACACCACTATTGAATTGTGTAAGTGCATATCTTGGTATATAAACATTAAACAGTAGACTAAATTAGACTAAGTCAGCGTAGTGATTTAACCAACACACACATAACACACCTTTGTTATTCTAGAATTTGAATAGAAATGTTTATAAATGATAATTTATGTATCTATGCTGAAAATGTTTATATTGCATTTGCATTTAGAATTGATGCTTAGAGAAATTGGGTTAGCATAAATGTTGACAGGGAGCTGGGAATGCCGACCTACAGCTGATGGAAGCTCAGAAAGACATGCTTTTCTTTTCTATTCTATTAAAAACCTTATAGCTGCCAAATTCTTCAGTCACCTCCTCTGTTCATGTCTATTAAGCACAAGACACTGTCATCTGTTGCTCCTTTTTATTTTGCCTTACGAAGAGCCAAATTATAAAATGATGACATGAGTCTGTGACATACCAGCACAATGTCCTCTTAATACATGATTGTGAACACTACAGTTTACAACCAGTGTCAAGTCTCTGTAACTTTGCTTTAAGCAGGGGGTTTGAGTTGAGGTATCCTTTTCAAAATATAGCAAGTATCAGATAACATCCGAGCTGGGGCTGCATTTGCTGTTACGCTAACTTTTTAATTTTTTTATCAAGTCTGCAGGAATATCCCCAGGTGCATAAAAAGGCTAAAATCCACCTTCTGAATTAAAAACAATGATAAAAAACAACCTAAAATAAAAGAAAGACAACTGTATTAACTCATAACTACAATCATAATATTTTTTAATATTTTTAGTTAGAATGACATACTTAGCTACAGATTTTAATTCAGGTTGTTGATGCATCAGATGTTAATGTTTTACTCTTTGTCCTTAAAAGACTAAACTAGGAATGAGATTATCACAGTTTGATAACGCTGAGTGAACTCTTTTTATTTAAAACTAAAACTGTTACTGCTGCGATTAAAATAACATAATATACCAAATGGGATTTATTTATTGTTAAATAAATTTCAATAGAAAAAAAGTTAAATAAACAGCTGTTAATTTAGTAGTAGTTTTTTAAGAGCTTAAATATTGTCCAGTTTTGAGGTTCTGCTCCTAATGGAATAACATAAGTATGTTAAGCTGATGTAACCTGGTTAATTAGTCAGGTTACCTCTTGAGGTGGAGCCTGCAGTCAGCCGCTTAACATACATGCCTCTCATATTTTTGCCATAGTAATTTTAAAACGGTGCAACCTTGATGAGGTTAATAGCTCGCTTGCTTCTAGTTTTCAACTTATAGTTGTTTTTGGTAAAGTGGACGTTTTTGTGAAAATTTCCAGAAATACATCTTAGATTTTGCCTTTATTGTAATTTGGGGAAAATTGCAATATGTCAGTCTTCTTTTCCTTACACCTTTCTCAATACAGCTGAAGAAAACTCTGCTCAGTCTGGCACTTTCTCTGGCATTTTATTAAAAGGATTTTAAATAATTCATGGTATGATGGAAAAACCTTTTGAGACTGTAACTTTTTAATTCTTCAGTATAGCTCAGCATAGCAACACATTTGTCGTGGCATCCATTTTTCATACCAGCCTCATCCTTGTCGGGTTCATGGGGAAGCTGGTGCCTATCAAAGAGGTGGGGTGCACACTGGACAGGTTACCAGTCCATCATAGGACCAACACAGAAAAAGACAAGATATATGCACTTTAAGGGGTTGTGTGTGAAAAACTTGCAAAGTCCACACAGCCCAGTCAGGAAAATTTGTGGAAAAAAATAATGGCTTGATCTTGAAAGTCTTTCAGTTAATTGTTGCAATAGATTCATTTAAAGGATGATTTTACTCTCAATAGAGCCCAATGCTAACCAACAGTTGTTTCAAATGATCCATTGATCGATCCAGCAGTCATTTTACAAAGTTGCATCTGGACTCTAATCTTTTCTTGTTCTCTTTTGAAAGAGTGTTTGATAGCATATTTACCCCAGGAAAAGGAGATATTTCAATTTATTTGTCCTGGAACACCAAGGTCAAAGCAACCTGAGTGTTCGCACAACTGGAGCAAATATCTTACATGAGAAAAAAGGGTTATATGTATTTCAACTCAGGTATGTTAATTTAAAGTTTTATTGTGTTTTCACTGTGGATCAACATCTCCATCACTGATGTTGATTTCATATAATACTGACATATGGGCATTTTCTGAGACGCTGTTCCAGAAACCTGAAAGCAAACCTCCAGATGCTGATGAGGAAGCCAGCTGGCAGTCTGGAGTCAATGGATTTTCTTTAAAACTGCTTCTTAATTTCTCCTAATTTGCTTTAGTCTGATTCACCTTCATGTAATGGTACTGATTTTGCTAAAGTTCAACCTACACCAAGTCCACCTGAGCCCAGCCCCTGCCTCTACATCCCCCTGCTGAGAGTGCTGGAGGTGGCCTTCACCTGGGCACGTCAATATTTCAGGATTCCCAGAGCAGGCAATCACGTACGCTGTTCGTTCAGAGTCCCTGGAGATGCTGATGTAGAAACATAAGCAGGAAGAGTGGACAGTAAATTATAGAGCCAGCATTGGAAGGTCGAGACATGAAGAATGTGGAAAGGATGGGATGTAAAAGTGGCAGTGGGCACTTTAAACAAATGAAAAAAGTTGTGAAAGGAACTGAAAATTGGTTTAGACGTTGTAGTAGTGTGTTTATTTGGAGGTTGTATTTCTTATTGTTGTAAATGTGAATATATCCATCTGCTTGAGGAATTGGGAAATAATTATGATTTTTGCTGATGTTTATTTATGATTCCAAAAAAATTATTTGCCTGAGGAGAATATTAAGGGAGAGATGGGGAAAATGTGGGCAGGAGACAGAAAAACCAACAAATGGGTGAAATAATAGGATGGATGGGTGAATTTAGTGGAGCTTCAGCAGATGCTGATAAATGCCCCATCTGACTGTTGATGACAGTATGTCTCCTGCCCTCTCTTCCTCCTCATGCTGTCGTCCTTTTGTCTCTATGTGAAAGAGCCCAACTAACCAACTGTTGATGCGACTACAGCTGCTGCCACAAAAGTGGTCATTAGGGGTCGTTACCATAGCAAGAAGGATCTAGGGGGCAATCAAGGAAGAACCTTCATCCACGGTGATCACTGAAATACACTGAAGATGTTTGCTTCTCATTCAGACAATAAAATGTGTACATTGATTGAAAATTAATCTGTATCCTTTGTTGACCGGTGTGTGGATGTAGAATTCATAAATGTCCACATTTATTACAGTATTTTTTTATAATTTCCAGTAGGCCATCAATGAGCTTCAGGTATTGTGAGGCATTACATAATAGCAAGAGACTGAGAATGGACTTCACAAAGCACTGCAATTTTCTTCTTTTTGGCAGCTGCGTTGCACATGCTGTCGTCTTTATTTCTGCACTGGATTTACAACGCAAATTGCGCTAAATACACGCGGATGAATACAAACCCAACAAATCCAATGATGTGAGCAATTCACACCTATTTCTGTGAACAGCAGGCAGGTTATTTGCTGTTTACCCTCCGTAGTCACATCTTTAGCTCTCTGTTACCAAGAGTAGCTTGAGACACTGTAGTATCTAGTGCCAGTGCTGGAGGTCACATCAGGCATTGACTTTCAGAGATGGTGACTGATGAGGTACAGCATGACTACAAGGATACTTCCAGCTGAAAATATCAAAATAAAAGCACTTCCTGCTCTGTGTGTGCAAAAAGTTGAAATTCTGTCCCATTTCCTTCCTATGCTACACCTCACTCATTATGTTGTAATTTATAGCATACAACTGAACATGATTACTTCTAAGAATCAACAACAATGGTTTTAAACATAGGTTTAGAAGTTTTAAAAAATATTATTAGAATTTCTCTAACTTAGAATGAGGAGGAAAGAAGCCTTCAAACACTGTATAGTGGAGTAAATAGTAAAGGACTGGCCAAAATGAACACAGAGCATAACAGGTTTTAGTTAAATCATTCAAAAGACATTGTTTGATTCTATCAGAAATTTAAAAATAAAATGTTATAATAATAAATAACATGTTAAAATTAAAATGACCTTATTTTCTTTTTGAGCATAAATGCCTATTTATTTCTAATGTGATAACTATTACATCCTCTTTCACTACAACCATGGTTCGAATGTCTTACTAAGGTAAAAGCTTGAAAAGCTTCAAATTTTCTAACCTTCAATGAAAGTAAAACTGTTATGATATTTGCTCCCAGTGGGAATTATAGCGCTTCTTCTGCTCCAGATCTAGGTAACCTGTAAAATCTCATGAAAAAAAGCATGATCGTATCTCCCCAGTGCTCACTTACCTACAGCAGCTCCCTACTGCTTTCAGAATTACTTTTAAAGTTTTACTGATTACTTAAGCACAGTTTGAATTAAATTCACATTTTCTCCAGTCCACACAGGTTTCAAAATTAAACATGCTAGCTAAAACGTTTATATAAACCTCCTCTGATATTTGGGGAAATCTCTCTTACCAAGTTGAACCTCACACACAAAGTGTTTGTAGTCATTAATAAGCTTTAAGCCATAAGTCTGGCTGGATATTTCAACACTCTTCTTGGCATTTGGTGAAGTTGGCATGGAAACAACCTTTAAGCATAGTCCACACATTTAAAACAGGGTTGGCATCAGGGATTTGGGAAGGCCATTCAGAAGGCTTAACATAAGCCTTTTTTATCCATTTTAAAACTACTTTTGATTTGAATTCGAGACGATTTTCCGGTAGGATCACCCTAAAGTGTGCACATATAAACCATGTGATCTAAATAGTCATCCTCAGATCGAAGTAAATTGGTTTACCAACAACCCAAATAACCACCAAGGCTCCATAGAACACCAGTGCCACTGTCCATAGAGACGCCAGTGTCTCATCATACAGAGTGAAAAAGTGCCAACCAAGAAATAAGCCCCAAATTCAACAACTTTTAACTGAGCTGAGCCCTCATGGACACAGGCCACAGGCCTTCTACAGAAAGACTTGACTGTCAGCCCAGACAAAGATTGACCTATATGGCCACAATGACAAGAATTGTGCTTGGAGGAGTCAAGGTAAGAATATTGTCCTAACTAGTAGGCATAGTGGTGGCATCATGCTATGGAGCTGTTTTGCTCTCACTGGTATTGGTGCTTTGCAAAAAGTGGGTGGAATACGGAAGTAGGACAACCTCCAAATTCTTCAATGTCCCCTCAACTGAACTGCTAGAAACCTGGAAACAGCTGGGTGCCTCAATGCAACAATGATACCAAAAAAAGTCCACAACCTCGGCTAAGCTGAGGATGTGGACTTTAGAGGGTGACACGGGAGTGGATTTTCTCTCCTGTCCCATCCCGCTCCCACAGAAAAATGTCTTGTCCCATCCCAATCCCAGGCCAGCATAACAAAAACATCCTGTCCCGTCCCACTCCTGGTAAATTGACTCCCACTCCTATCCTGCTCCCATTTAGAACAACTCCCACTCCTGTGCCACTCCCTTTTTTGTTTTCTTCATTTACCCCTTTTTTGGGCATTTTTTTGTTTGGGGACCAGTTAGGTCCCTTTTTTTAGCTGTAGTAAGGCTTTTAAAGAAAAAAGAATAATAATGAAGAATATAAAATATCAAACAAGAAAACAGACCATCTATCTTAGCTGAAAAAACAAAATGGTTACATAGTTGGATTTTAACTCTTTTTTAAGTGATTTTTTTTTTCCTTTGAAAAATGACATAACTTTTTATTTTTTTGAAGTTGCTGAAACGAAAGAAAATGCACCTAGAAAGAGAACTGTACTCTGTAAAAAAAAGTGCAAAAGGCATTACCTTCAAAATTTAAAAACTGTACCTCAATGGTTCACACCCCGGTCCTCAGGGACCCCTCCCTGCAAGTTTTAGATTGGGGTGTCTGCTCCAGCACACCTGATTCAAATTCTGAATTTTAAATCCTATACAGGCATCAAGATGGGGGTCAAAATTTGGACAAAATTAAAAAAATAAAATAATTAAATAAATAAATTTGTAAATGTCCCATAAGTGAAGTAAATGTAACATGAGAAAAATGTAAATTAAATGTGCCATTAAATAAAGGTAACCATTTATTTATTTAATAAATCATTAAAAAAACACTAAATGTACCATTTTATCAGGGGAAATGGACTATTAGCCAATTAATAAAAAAATTTTAAAAGACGACATGACGAAATTAGTGGTACGTTTTAAAATTTAATGATGTATTAAAAATTTGTACATTTAATGGTACATTCGTTTTTTTTTCTATTTCCCCAAGTTTTTTTTTTAAATTTATTTTTCCCTTGATGAAGCCTTTCTACGGAGCCCGCGAGAGGACATGGGAGAATTTTCTTTTCTTTTGGCGCAATACTTTTTTGCGTTTTCTCGCAATACTTGGGGGATAGTTTTCAAACCAATAGCTCAAAAAATGGATCAAACACTACCCCGTTTTTGAGATTTTTTGAGTTTTTTTTTTGAAATCGGCCTTTAAAAATGATCTTCAATCAGACTTAAAGACATTTATTATCCCAAGCTGTAAAACTACTGAACTCTGGGGACATAATACTGCACGAAACCACATATGTGACACTTTATTTGCTTATTGCTGCTGCATGTGGGGTACTTTTTTTTGGACGCCATAAGTGCTTTTTTTTATATGGGGTAGAACGGTTTTCTTCTGATCCTAAGCATTTAATCCTTTTTTTGACTGCATGTGAACCTGCAATTGGACAAAAAAACCCATATCAATGCCATATCAGTGTTGTTTTTTTTTGTAAGCATTTTTTTCATCTGTGCTGCTGTTCCAAAATGCACAGTTTTTCTCAAGGTGATTAAAATTTTTTTGCGACGAACCCCAAAAGTATTGCGGGGGACGAAAAAAAAAAAAAATCCCCCATGCCCCCTCGCTTGCTCCATACTTTTCCCCTCAACTGAGGCAAAGTTTTTAAATCTTTAGTGCAATGCAGCAAAATTTTTTTGTTGGTCAGATGAGACTTGACACGTGATGGTAAATTTTGTTTGACGAATGAAGGATGCAGCTGATTCAATCCAGAATTTGCCTTACAAGTGTGTCTTAGTCTCTGGTGTACTTGATTACGACTAAACAATTTTTACAAGCAGCATACTGTGGTTTTAACCAAGCTGCATTCAACTCTCCTGAAGTTCGGTAATATTTGCGACCTTTTCTGTCAGCTCTATGAGTTTAAAAGAGAAGTCCTTACTTCTGACTTTACGTTGCAAATCCAAAATTTTTTCCGGGTCCAGTTTCCACAGCTCCACCTGTGTTTGCTCCTCCATTCTGAACCCGGGGAAAACGTCGATCAAAAGAAAGTTTGGCTTGTGGGGGGTTTTGTATTTTCGTTTTACTCGCATTATAGTTTAGGCTTCATTGAAAAAAACTACACAATGGCGGCGTCGATCCAATTTTTTTTTTTTTTTAAATTTAGAACAAACTCTCAGTTTTACATTTCAAAGACAATTGATCCGAGTTTATTTTCCCTCCTATTGGTTAGCTCCTGCTCCCATCTGCTCCCGTTCATTTTTTTATCCTGTACCGTCCCAATCACGTCATCTTTACTGATGCTGTCTCCCATCCCGCGGGATTCCCATGGGAATCCCGTGACCTGTGGTATTCCCGAAAAAATGTCAGCCTCTAGTGGACTGTGCTTGAAGGCTGGCTCTGTGCCAGCAAAGCAAACATGAAGAGTGATCAAATATTCAACCAAAATTATCCCAGATGCTTGGCAATGGTCAAAAAGGTGTTTGGTTTTGCTTGCTAAGAGACTTTTATCCAAATATATTAGTGAGGGTGTATGTATGCATCAATAAAAGACCATATTTAATATCACATTCCTGTCCATGTTAGTTGTATGTAAACCTATGACACTGCTCTTCTGCTCCTCTAATCATAAAATACTCACTAGAAATTCCTAAGCTAGTACTGATGAACTGTTTATAGTAATACAACAAACAGCCACGGTAGTTCATAGTAACAAGAAAATCAAATTAGAAATTAATCACAATTGTGGCTGCATTTAAAAGCCTTTTTAATCAAAGCACTTTAATGATTCAAAATAAAGGACTAACTGTGGAGGTAATATGATTGTTCATCCTTAGCTGAGGTTTTGACATCTCCTAAACTTAAATCCAAAGTTTTTCTGTGTGAGACAGGGGCAAAACAGAATGAAAATGTGCTCGATTCACAGACAAAAGGCAAGACCTTCAGAAAATTGCCTTGACTGTCATCACAAGTACCATGGGAACCATCAATGTCTGCACCAAATTTCACAGCAATTCACGAAAGAATTGTTGAGCTACTTTGGCAAATAGAAACCTCTATCTGACTGCCGTTATATTTGCCACCTATATCAATCAAAAATTCCACACCTGACTATTTTATTCGGCTTTACAAAAAATATTTTAACAGCAAGCACATCTGTCAGCTGTGATGGACTAGTTAAAGAAGCAAAGTATGCCAGAGCAAGCTTACTTATAGCAGACAAGAAGTAGAGCAGGAAGTAGAGCAAGAAAGTAGCACTCACAGGGCAAAGCTAAACAAAATTAAGCCTCCCACTGCTGCGAGCTTCAGTTTTTCAGCAATAATAACTACTAAGATACAGTACCTTGCAGAAGTATTCATGCCCCTCGAACTTTTTCCACACAAATCATTGTTGAATGCTGAAAGTTAAAGAAAAATGATAAATGATTTCCAAAAATTCTGTCAAAAAAATTCTGAAAAGTATGCTATGCATTTGTATTCACCCCCTTTACTCTGATGACCTGAATTCAATTCGCTGCAATCAATTGCCTTCAGATATTACCTAATTAGTATAACTGCCCTTTTCCTGACCCTAGACCTGTATACGTCCTGGATGAAGGGAAAGGCCAGTCCTGATGTTCCTCTACGCAAACCTTACTGTTCATTGAAGTTTGGACCTATCCTGCTTTGTGGATGAGCCAAACCACACAGTGATGGATGTGCAGAGGACAGACTGAATGACCATGTAGAAGATGACCAGCAGCTACTGTGGAAGATTGTACTTCCTGTGGCAACTCAAGAAGTACAACCCTGACCACAGTAGCTGCTGGTAATCTTCTACATGGTCATTATTCATTCTGTGCTCATGCCTCATTATGTGGTTTGGCTCATCTACGAAACAGGACAAGTCCAAACTCCCTCACACATAGACCCACAGTGTCTGTGTGTGAGG
The DNA here is from genome assembly GCA_036173005.1 of Crenichthys baileyi. Lineage (NCBI taxonomy): Eukaryota > Metazoa > Chordata > Actinopteri > Cyprinodontiformes > Goodeidae > Crenichthys > Crenichthys baileyi. The sequence continues at coordinate 1,552,658 of JAHHUM010000868.1, forward strand.
AAAGGGTGGTTCCTAGGCACTGGAAGTGATTGACAGTGGACCCAGTTGAGGACGATGAGGGAAGGGAGTGCAGGGGGTTTTCTCCAGAAGCTCACCATCATCTCCACAGTCTTGAGCCGCTTAAGCTCAAGATGGTTCTGACCACACCAGTGTACCAGCAAATACACCTGTATCCAGACTCATCATTGTCCTGGATCAGTCATTTGTGAACAGAGAGAAGAGGAGTGGAGAGAGAATTGGGGTTGCTGGTGCTGATGGTTCTTGGGCGGGAGAAGATGCTCCCTAGCCTCACATGCTGGTCAGCCAGGAAGCTGATGATCCACTGACAGGTAGAGCTGGGTGAGCTTTTGTCGGATGATGTCTGGGTTGATGGTTTTGAAAAACTGAGCTGAGGTCCATAAACAGGATCCTGGCCCACGTTTCTGGGTGCTCGAGGTGGTGCAGGATGAAGTGGAGTTTCAGGTTGACTCCATGATCTGCCGACCTGTTTGCCTGATAAGCAAATTGATGGTGGACCAACAGGGGGCCTGTGATGTCCTTCAAATGCTTCAGCACCAGCTGCTCAAAGGATTTAATCACTACAGATGTCAGGACGACAGGTCTGCAGTCCTTTAATCCTGTGATGGTTTCTTGGGGACTGGGAGGATGGTGGAACACTTAAAGGGCTAGTTGGTCAGCACAGACTTTTTAGACAGAAGGGGGAAATACTACTGGGTCCTGGAGCTTTCCTGGTTTTTGATGCTGAAAAAGCCTATTTACATCTTCCTCAGTGATCTTTGGTGCAGGCACGGGAGAGGGAAGAGGGTTGTAGAGTTGCTGGTGGGGGGTGCAGGTGTGGGAGTGGGTTGTGTGTGAATGGGTTAGACGTGTAAATGGCTATTTTTCAAACCTGCAGGAGAAGATCTTGAGGTTGTCAGCCAGTTGGGGGGTCAACAAAACATGGGCGGACAGGCTCCTATAGTTAGTGATGTCACTCAGGCTCTTCCAAACTGCTTCAGCTGTTAGCTGAGAAGCTGTTTTTTATCTTCTTGCTGTAGCTTCTCTTAGCTGCCCTGATCTCCTTGGTCAGTTTGTTTCTTGCCAGCTTATAAAGGGCCAGGTCCCCACTGCTGTAAGCTTCTGCTTTGGTCTGATGAAGCTTCCTGAGATGTGAAGTGAAGCAAGGCTCATTGTTGTTGCATGTGCAAATGGTCTTGGTCTGCACACACATGTCCTCACAAAACCTCATGTATAATGTCACAGGTTTAGCAAGTTTCTTTAGGTCAGTGGCTGAAGCTTCAAAAACACTCCAATCTGTGCAGTCAAAGCAGACCTGTAAAATCTGGTTTTACTCATCAGAAAACCTTCTAACAGCCCTATCCACAGGCTTAGAGTTTTTCCACTTTGGAATTGAGAAGAAGCTGACAGTGATCAGAGAGTCCTAAAGCTGAACACAGAACTGCGCTGTATGCTTCTTTTAAGACTATGCAACAGTGGTCCAGTGTGTTTGTGTCTCTGGTGGGACACTATAAATATGTGTGGTTGAAAATAACACTACACACAACCCTGTATACATTGTCCCTATGGTGAATCAGGGTTATGGCAGCATTATTGCTGTGGAGATGCCTTCCTTCAGCAGGGAGATGAAAGTTGGTCAGCGTTTAGGAGAAGATCAATGTAGCTTATTACCGGAAAGTCCTGAAGGAAAGACTGAGTAGGAGAATCACTTTTCTTCACCACAGTGATGAAAATAAATGCAGATCATCTGAGTTGTTCATGTGAACATTGGAAAAACAGCTTTTTATGACTAAGCACATTTTGTGGACTCTTCGTGATCATATGACCATACTTAATACAAAACATTTGCCACTCTGATTTCCCTAATTAGCCACGTGTGTCTTAGTTTTTTGTGTTTTTGATTATATAGACTTGCATAATATGTTAAGCTTCTAAAATATACAGCTTTTAAAGGTATGGCACCTGTCATCAATGCATGGGTTTATCAAAGACTTAACCTGGCCATGACCCACAGATAGCTGTGACTGATTGACTTGGAGGTCTCTTGCTAAGACTATTCTTCTATTTCTGATTGTGAGGACAAAGGTAGAGTGGAAAGACTCCACACCTCTCTTATTGACTGCACTGTAAGAATTGGACTTGATCAAAAAGGGTGCCTGCTGTGAAACTGAAAAGGGAGAAAGAGGTAGCATTCAGTTCATATTGATCTCTCTAGGACTGTCTGAGTAGTTTTTTTTCTTTTTGTACTGCAAGTGTGAAAAAGAAGACCAAAAAATTAAAGCGTATTGATAGTTGACTTATAGTGCAGCTTCTTCTGTGAATTTAGAGCAATTCAACAGATCAACTGAATGAAGAAAACTTAGAAACCTAGAAAAAGAGACATAGAAAAAGATATTCGCACAGGATTTAGGGTTTAAGCTGGGGGCTTAGACATTCTGATAAAACAAAACGGCAGCACATTTACAAAAAGAGTCAGATGACAGCGATTGGGATGAGCAGCAGGCAGGCCGTGCGGTTTGCAGCGAAACACTCTGATCTAGCTCACACTGGCTGCCTCAGACGCCTGAAAGTGTGTCACAAGAAAGCTAGGCTAATGCACCATGTTAATGTTGCTTCAGTGCACAGCTGCAGCATTCAGCACTTAATGTTACTGTCAGCACAAGTCATGCCCTGAAAAACAAAGTTATGCGAGCAACAATGAAGAGCTCAACTGGAATACATGAGCAAACAAGGGCTGCTGGAAAACCAGATCTGCTCTCCACTATAATCACTGCCATAATAGAAATATTTTATTTTCCTGCATAGATAAATAAATTCCTGAGGTTGGCAAAAGTAAAGCTTTGGGCAGGTTGCCACAATAATGGTACCAGTATCAGTCTGATGAAAGGCACTGATTAGGATAAACCTCATTATGTGATGTGCTATTAAACTAACATTAACTTTCTAATGCTTAAGATTTCATCCTTATTTAGTGTGGAAACGTAATGTGCCGATCATCTTCTTTTGCATTTCATTGAAGCTATTCTTTGCAAATACATTTATCAAAAAAAAAGTTTTCATCCATAAAAAAATTTAATAACAGGGTTAAAAAATAAAATGTCAATTGAAGAAATTTAACTTCTGGTACACAATTAAACATAGTAAGTTGATGTAATTGTAAATTTATTCTGACAGCCTGTCTCTAAAAGAGAGAAAGATCATGAGAATGAAAGCTGTCTGTGGTTGATACAAATTCAATACCTTGATGTAGTCTTATGTTCATATGGAGAGAATTTGTGTATTTTTGTCAAAGAGGAGGCTAAAGCTATTTTTTATTTACTTTTTATTTAAGACTTCACCTATTTACCCATTTTTTACCTTTTTTATATAATGAAAAGGTAAAAATGACTTTCAATAATATTTTTTTACTATTTAAAATGATTATATAACAAGTAATCCTGAATAAATTATAAAAAAAAAAAAAAACAGTTGCACAAGTTTTAATTTCTTTGACATTTTCTCTATTCAGCACATGGTCAATACTTTACATACAGAATCAAATGTTAAATTACATTTCCACAAATAAATGGTTGCTCATTTAAATTAGTTGGTTTCACAGAACAGCATCAACTTTTAAGAATTGAAGACAAATGTTCAGAATAGACACCTCCAAGCTGACTGAAATCTGCAGCTGTCAACTGTCAAGCATGGTGGTGGTCACATCATGCTTAGGGTCTGTTCCATTGCCAGTGGTGGTGCAGCACTGTACAAAGTAGATAGAATAATAAAGAAGAAGGACCTCCCAACAGCTCTTCAACTTCACCATTCAAATCAAAACTTAGTTGAAACTTGAACACAATAGATGTTTCAAAAGGAGAAGGATCAGAGAAATCTAACTGGTTTCACAAGTTGAATGAGCTCAAGCAGACCAACCAGCATCCAACATCCAACCAGAATTATGCCAGAAGCTTGCTAATTACACTCTTTAAAATAAAAAAATTCTATGTGAGATTCATACAAGAGTCAGCTTCTCACCTGGAGTGTAGTTTCTTCTTTCTTTGTTTTCACTTTCACTTTCACTTTTTTAATTGTTGCATCAGACATTTCAAAAGTTGTTATTATGCATCCTGTCAATTTCAATGCCTTTTTTTGAGTTGTTCTTTAGTTTTTAATTAGCTCTCCTTTGGAAAGAGAACTCGATGTGTCTGGATATAGTCAGATCAGGATAAAGTCTACAGAATGCACTGATAACACCTCTTGTCTTTTGCATGGTAGTTGGCCCAGCTGAGACATTGCAAATGTCCTCAGGAAGGAAACTATTTGTAATTTTAGGGAAATTTGCAACAAAACTTTTATTTTGCTTCACATCACACCAGTCTGCAATATTTAAAGGAAAACATGAAACAACTTTCTAAAACTGCAGTCTGATTTGCCCCAAAAATGTCCCCAAAAGTCACATTACATGTGTGTCCCAGTAGTCATGTTGTTAAAAATGCTGATCCTGTTAAAGTATTTAACATTCACCAGCACTATGCTGGTGAATGTTTTTGTTTACCTGCATAGTGAACAAACGAATGACAAAATATATACAGGGGTTGGACAATGAAACTGAAACACCTGGTTTTAGACCACAATAATTTATTAGTATGGTGTAGGGCCTCCTTTTGTGGCCAATACAGCGTCAATTCGTCTTGGGAATGACATATACAAGTCCTGCACAGTGGTCAGAGGGATTTTAAGCCATTCTTCTTGCAGGATAGTGGCCAGGTCACTACGTGATACTGGTGGAGGAAAACGTTTCCTGACTCGCTCCTCCAAAACATCCCAAAGTGGCTCAATAATATTTAGATCTGGTGACTGTGCAGGCCATGGGAGATGTTCAACTTCACTTTCATGTTCATCAAACCAATCTTTCACCAGTCTTGCTGTGTGTATTGGTGCATTGTCATCCTGAAACATGGCACCACCTTCAGGATACAATGTTTGAACCATTGGATGCACATCAGTGTGGGGTCTGCAGAGATTTTAACAGCTCTTTTCCTGACCCTAGACCTGTATAAGTCCTGGATGGAGGGAAGATCAGCCCTGATGATTCTCTCTGCAGTCCTGATTATTCGTTGCAGTCTGGACCTGTCCTATTTTGTGGATGAACCAAACCACACTGAGATGGATGAAGACAGGACAGACTGAATGATGGCATTGTAGAAGATGGCCAGCAGCTCCTGTGGAAGGTTGAACTTCTTGAGTTGCCTCAGGAAGTACAGTCTCTGCTGGGCCTTCTTCGAACAGTGTCTATGTGTGAAGACCATCTCAGGTCCTCAGAGATGGTGGGTTCCTAGGAACCTGAAGTGGTCCACAGCCGACAAGGTGTGTTTGAGAATGGTGAGGGGGGTTTGTAGGGGGTGGTGTGTTTCCCAAAAGTCCACCACCATCTCCAACAGTCTTGAGTGGGTTTAGTTCCAGGCAGGTTTGACTCACACCAGTGTATCACGCAATCCACCTCCTGTCTGTATGCAGATCATCACCGTCCTGGATCAGTCCAATGACAGTGGTGTCGTCTGCCAAACTTAAGGAGTTTCAGCGGACGAGTCCGCTGAGGTGCAGTCTTTTGGTACAGGGAGTAGGAGAAGGAGGAGTGGGGATAGAACACACCCCTGGGGGGCCATCAGTACTTGATGATCTGGTTCGGGAGAAGATGCTCCCAGTCTCACCTGCTGCTGTCGGTCCGTCAGGAAGCTGTTGATCTACTGACAGGGTGGAGGTGGGGCACATTGAGCTGGGTTGAGCTTCTGGTGGAGGATGTTCTGGATATGATGGTGTTGAACGGCGAGCTGAAGTCTACAAACAGGATCCTGGTGTAGGTCCCTGGGCGGTCAAGTGTTGCAGGATGAAGTGTAGACCTAAGTTAACAGCATCATCTGCCGACCTGTTTGCTCGGTAAGCAAACTGCAGGGCGTCCAGTAGAGGGCCTGCCTGTGATGTCTTTCAGGTGCTTCAACCACCCAGCCGCTCAAAGGATCTCATGACCACAGACGTCAGGGCTACAGGCCCGTAGTCATTTAATCCTAAGATGGTGGTGTTCTGGGCACTGGGATGATGGTGGATCGTTTGAAGCGGGAGGGACCTCACACTTCTCCAGTGACTTGTTGAAGATCCGGTTGAAGATTGGAGCGAGTTGATGTGCACCAGGCTTTCAGGCATGATGGGGAGGACGTTAATCAGGTGCTCCAGCTTTCTTTGTTTTTTATGCGCTGAAAAGAGCCTATTTACATCTTCCTCAGAGATCTTTAGTGCAGGCAGAGGATCTGAAGGTAGGGGGTTGGTTGCTTTACTGGTGAACGTGTCTTCCTGAATGGGATGTCGAGGAGTTGGTTTGAGGGTGTGTGAATGGCGTTGTCATGTCTGCAGTAGAAGCCATTCAGACGGTGGGGCAGGCGAGGACTTTGTTCGGAAGGGGTGGTGGGGGCTTCTGTAGGCAGTCAGGTTTCTCAGGACCAGTCCCATACAGCCGAAATGGTCACCAGTAGAAAGGCTGTTTTTCAGCTTCTCACTATAGCTTCTCTTGGCTGCTTTGATCTCCTTTGTTAGTCTGGTTCCTGGGCCTGCTGTACAGCAGCCAATCTCCACTGCTGTGAGCTTCTTCCTTATCCCTGCGCAGATTCCTGAAGGTGTGGGAGGTAAACCATGGCTTGTGGCTCCAAAGATGCAGAAGGTTCTTGGTCTGCACACACGTGTTCTCACAGAATTTGATGTATGATGTCACCACCATCAGTTAGTTTGTTTAATCAGTGGCTGAAGGTTTCAAAAACAGTCCAGTCTGTGCATTCAAAGCAGGCCTGTAGCATCTGCATCGATTCTTCAGTCCACTTTTTAAACAGTGTGAAAACCACAGGTTTGGAAGCTCTTAGTTTCTGTCTGTAAGTTGGGATGAGGTGGATAAGAGAATGATCCGAAAGTCCAGAGCAGCCCTGGTAAACAGCATGATATGAGTTCCTTAAAAGCTGTGTAACAGTGGTCCAGTGTTTGTTTTTGTCTCTGGTGGGACACTTAATACGCTGTCTGTATTTATGGGAGCTCATAGAGAGATCTCAGGCTGTTAAAATCTCCCAGTATTATGATGAAAGAGTCAGGGTGTTTTTTTCTCACGTCTGTAATCAGCTCAGCAAGATGTTTTTCCGCGGCAGAAGTGCAGCCATGCGGTGGAAAATATGAGCCGATTATTATAAACGAGGAAAACTCTCTCTGTGAATAAAAACGGCTTGCAGATTATGGAAAATGACTCCAGATCCGGACTACATGTTTTCCCCAGCACTTTTATGTCTCTGCACCAAGCTTCGTTTATATAAAAGCAGATTCCGCCTCCTCGCTTCTTCCCTGATAGCTCCGCGCTGCGCTACCGCTCTGAACAGCTGGAAGTCTGGCAACAGCAGCGCGTGTTCCGGGATGTTTTCACTCAGCCATGTCTCAGTAAAGCAGAGAACCGCTGATCTGCGGAGGTCCGAGTTTTTACCGGTGAGAAGAAGCAGGTCGTCCATCTTGTTGCTTAGAGAGCGGACATTTGCCAGATGTATTGAAGGCAGTGGTGTGCGAAGTCCTGTTTGCGGAGCTTTACCAGGGCGCCAGCACGCTTTCCCCTCCGACGCTTCCGGCGCAGTATCCCGTAGAGTGCCGCCGCTCCGCTTGCCAGAAGCTCAGTGAACCTCGGATCAATGAAAGATGGTGAAAAAATCCCAAGAGAGGACTCTCTGATGTTGAGAAGTTCCTCTCTACTGAATGAGACCACCTAATTGTGGCCCGAGACTACAGTACTGTGGCTCTAAAAACATATAAACACACAAACTACAAAAACAAAGAGAGAGCGAAGCTCCGAGGCTGCCATCGTCGGCGCCATCTTGATGAGAAATCCATGGTCCTCAAGAATGGTTCGGTTGTCCTTGGCAGTGACGCGCCCATCTAGCACAAGTATTGGGCCAAGGGCATGCCATGATATGGCAGCCCAAACCATCACTGATCCACCCCCATGCTTCACTCTGGGCATGCAACAGTCTGGGTGGTACGCTTCTTTGGGGCTTCTCCAAACCGTAACTCTCCCAGATGTGGGGAAAACAGTAAAGGTGGACTCATCAGAGAACAATACATGTTTCACATTGTCCACAGCCCAAGATTTGCGCTCCTTGCACCATTGAAACCGACTTTTGGCATTGGCATGAGTGACCAAAGGTTTGACTATAGCAGCCCGGCTGTGTATATTGACCCTGTGGAGCTCCCGACGGACAGTTCTGGTGGAAACAGGAGAGTTGAGGTGCACATTTATTTCTGCCGTGATTTGGGCAGCCGTGGTGTTATGTTTTTTGGATACAATCCGGGTTAGCACCCGAACATTCCTTTCAGACAGCTTCCTCTTGCGTCCACAGTTAATCCTGTTGGATGTGGTTCGTCCTTCTTGGTGGTATGCTGACATTACCCTGGATACCGTGGCTCTTGATACATCACAAAGACTTGCTATCTTGGTCACAGATGCGCCAGCAAGACGTGCACCAACAATTTGTCCTCTTTTGAACTCTGGTATGTCACCCATAATGTTGTGTGCATTTCAATATTTTGAGCAAAACTGCGCTCTTACCCTGCTAATTGAACCTTCACACTCTGCTCTTACTGGTGCAATGTGCAATCAATGAAGACTGGCTACCAGGCTGGTCCAATTTAAGAAAAAACCTTTCTGCTTTCCGAACAATGTGCTTTCCTAGAGAGTTACCGCCTCTGGAAACCTTTTTTCTAATCTCATCTCTGGTTTTTAATTAGAATTCTTTATCTATTAAGATGTGGCAATTAGCTGTATCAAAAAATATAACTGATGTTACAAACAAATGAAGCTCTCGTCTCGAGACAATAGAGAGTAATAAAGACAGTGAGACATATCTCCAAACAACAATCATAACAACCACCTTCAGAAAGTCAAATGATTTAGCTTGTCAGTAAAGTCAGAAGAAACAGCTTCACAGGTTTGACTCATGAATGAACTCAGTCTGAACTCTCACATTAGCAGTAATGGCAATTAGTGCTTCAATCCTACTTTGAAATACAGTGCTTTGCAAAAGTATTCATCCCCCTCTGTATATTTCAGGCTGGTCTCCTACTGGAAAGGGAGCCTTCCCTGCTGCAAGTCTTTTACAGCTTCTGACAGGTTTTCTTCCAGGTTTGCAATGTATTTACCTCCATATATCTTCCCAGCGATTCTAACTAGCTGCCCTGTCCTGCTTAGAAAACCTTTCCGACAGCATGATGCTGCTGCTACATGTCATGATTCTCCTGTGTGCCACTGGATTCTTCTGTTTTCTACCTGTTCCATGTCAGTTGCGTTGTTTTCGCTGTTTACCTAGCTGTAGTTACTCCAGGTCTTATTATTAAAATGTTTTAATCACCATGTGGCTTCCAAACTCCTGTCCAGGATTAAATGACACTACCATGCTTTAATGTAGGCATTATGTGGTGTTGGTGCGTTTAACAGTTCTAGTTTTCTGCCACACATTGTATTTTATTTTGGGCTAAAAGGTCTAATTTGGATTATAATTGATCAGATCCCCATTGTATGCATGTTTGCTGAGTCACAGACATGGCTTTTGACAAAATGCAAATGCTGTCTCCTGTGGCTTTGTTTGAACAAGGGCTTTCTTCTTGCCATGTTCCATAAAAGCCAGACTTGTGGAGTGCATGACTAATAGTTGCTGTGTTGACAGATTCTCCCACCTGAGCTGTGGATCTCAGCAACTCCTGCAGAGGTACCATGTCTCTTTTTGGTGTTTCTCTGATTACACTAGCCTTGTCCTAGGCTTTACATTCTAGATGGATGGACATGTCTTGACAGGTTTGCAGTTGTGGCATTGTGTTCAATTGTCAGATGACAAATTTAACAGTGCTCAATGCGATGTTCAAAGCTTGGGATATTTTTTTATAACTTAACCCAGCTTTAAAGTTCTCCACAGCTTTCTCCCTGACCTGTCTGTTGTGTTCCTTGGTCTTCATGAGGCTGTTTGTTGACTAATGTTCTCTGACAAACCTATGATACCTTCACTGAACATCTGGATTTATACTGAGAATAATTTGAACACAGATGGACTCTATTTACTAATCAGGTGATTCCGAAGACAGTTTGTTGCCCTTGTCTGTATTTAGGGCTATCAGAGTAAAGGCGCTAAACACAAATGCATGGTAGACTTCTTTAATTCTGTATTGTCAAAAACCTTTGAAAACAATGCATCCTTTTCTCTCTTCACAATTATGCACTAGTTTGTGTGGTCTACTGTATAAAATCCCAATAAAATACATAAAATGATGTGGTTGTAATATGACAAATTGTGAAAACGCAGTGTGTATACTTTGTATTAGCATTTTATGTGTTTGCATCTTGAACATTGAAGGTTGGACTGTAATAGTTCTTCTGAATATTCAGTTTTTATCTCTTTTACACATCTGTTTTTATGAATTCATTTTTTCAGTGGGTGTTGGGGCTGTTTATGTTCTAGCAGAGGGAAACTATTGTTATAACGTTTGGAGCTGGTAAGCCATGTTTGTTTTACAGGACTCTCCGCTGGTGAGCCCACTCCTCTGTGACCTCAGCAAGAAAGTCCTCATCAGCTCTAAGAAGGTACATTTGTCTTTCTTCAAACATCAGGAGACTGATATCCTGTGTTCCTTTGATGTTGTCTTTAGTGCTTCATTGTGTTGTTAGATCCATGGAAGCGTCTTAGCCATGAGACTCGGCTCACAAGCGACGCAAACTAACTCCTTGCCTCGACCTTGTCTACTCTGAACAGCGATAAATCCTGAAGGCAGATAGGCTGAATGGAGTTGTCAAACAAACAAACAAATAGTATGACTCTGTGGGAGGCACAGCTTGCTGTCCTTTGTACAGTCAGATCTCTGGGGGCTTGTGTTTGCTAAGGCCAAAAACTGACCAGAATAGAAATGTTAGCCTATCTTAAGATAAGCATTCTAAGTGTAACATGAATACAGTATGTTTATTAGTGTTGTGTTGCTGCATGGATGAAGGAGCATGTTTTGTCATGCAGATGCATGCAAAATGTTGGCTGCCGGCAGAGAGCGGTGATGGAACATGGCTGCAACGCTCCGTGGGGGCTTCCCTGAGGTGTGACATGTAGCTCGTGATTTTCACAATGGATTAATTTCATAATAAGCACAAATCTTAGCTGAGATACTATAGATAGCAGCAGGCTGTCACTCACATTGTGGAGAAAATATTTAATATGCAGCACACACCCCAAAGATGTGGAGATAGAAAAAAATCCATTAGCACCTTTCCATTTCAGAGATTGCTGTGACTGAAAATAAAGTAAGAGTCAAGTAGGTAAACTTACTGCTTTCCATGTTTGAATGAAATGAAATGAAAGAAAACTAGATCTGCAACTATGTACCCTTTTAAATCTGCAGTGACAGAGAAGGATCCTGCTTAGATTTTCTTCTCAAACATTCAAATCAATATTCTTTCCACAGTGGTTACATTAATGATTCTCCTTTATTTGGTGCTCTGAGATGCTTCTCGTACCCAGAAAATAGTGATTCATTCATCAAGCCAGACTGAAAGCAAAGGTAAAATGTTAAAAAGCCCCTACCTTTCATAGCCTGGGCAATTGAAAGTAGTAACATTTAGAAATACAGCCTTTGATAAATATTTGAGCACATGCTGTCCATCGACTGAATTGATATCATTACAAAACTGTATTTTATTCCCATTGATATCCATTTACTGCCAAGAAGAATCAAAATCCCTTTTTCTAATGTATTCTTGGGTAAAAGCCCAGAAGTTATATGCCTTAACAGAGAACAACAAACAGCATGAGTACGTTATAAAGGGTTTTGTAAAATGATTCACGAAGAATAATAATGCATTGTTTTCCAAAATGTGTCAAATAAACATCTGAAAAGTGTGGCAAGTACACAGGTACATCTCCAAAAATTGGAATATGGCGAAAAAGTCCAAGATTTTTTGTCAAACATTTTAGGAGGTGAAACTCAAACATTACATGGATTCATTACACATAGTGAAATATTTTTTTTCTTGAAATTTTGAAGATTATGGTTTACAGATAATGAAAACCCAAAATTCAGTGTTTCAGAAAATGTATATATTGTGAAACAGTTAAATATTGGAAACTCATGGTGTCACACCGTAATCAGCTAATTAACTCAAAACACCTGCAAATGGTCCCTGTGCCTCTAAATGGTCTCTCAGTCTTGGTCATAGGCTACAAAATCATGACGAAGACTGCTGACTTGACAGATGTCCAGAAGGCAGTCATCGACACCCTTTACATAGGGGATAAGCCACAAAAGATCCTTGCTAAAGAAGCTGATTGTTCACAGAGTGCTGTTTCCAAGCATAGTAATAGAAAGTTGAGTGGAAGTAAAAAGTGTGATAGAAAAAGGTGCATCAGCAACAGGGATAACAGCAGCCTTCAGAGGATTGTCAAGAAAAATCCTCCAAAAACTTGGGGGAGCTTCACAAGGAGTAGACTGAGGCTGGAGTCAGCACATCAAGAGCCAGTATGCACAGATGAATCCTACACGTGGGCTACAAATGTTGCATCCCTCGTGTCCAGCCACTTCGGAACCAGAAACAATGTCATAAGCGTCTTACCTGGGCTAAGGAGAAAAGGTGTGTTGCTCAATGGTCCAAAGTCCTGTTTTCAGATTAAATAAAATTCTGCATTTCATTTGGAAATTAAGGTCCTAGAGTCTAGAGGAAGAGTGGAGAGGCTCTGAATCCATGTTGCTAGAAGTCCAGTGTGAAGTTTTCACAGTCAGTGATGATTGGAGGTTCCATGGTGTTGGTCCACTGTGTTTCCTGATGTCCATGGTCAATGCAGAATCTACCAAGAAATGCTAGAGCACTTCATGCTTTGGCTGACAACCTTTTATGGAGATCCTGAATTCATTTTTTAGCAGTGCTTTGCACCTTCCCACAATGTCAAAGGTAACAAAAGCTGGTTTAATGACCATGGTGTTACTGAGCTTGATTGGCCAGCAAACCAACCTGATCCCTGTAGAGAATCTATGGGATTTTGCCAAGAGAAAGATGAGAGATACCAGATCCAACAATGCAAATAGCCAGAAGGCCACTATCAAAGCAACCTGGGCGTCCATTACTCCTGAGCAGAACAACAGGCTGATCACCTCCATGCCACGCTGCACGATGAAGTAATTCATGCAAAAGGAGGCCCAACCAAGTATTGAGTGATTTGAAATTAACATACTTTTCAGAAAAATGACATTTCTGTTTAAAATATCATTTGTATTGATGTTGTGTAATATCATAATTTTTCGAGACAATGAAATTTGAGTTTTGAGTATTTGTAAAACACCATCATCAAAATTACAAGAAATGAAGGCTTGAAACATTTCACTCTATGTGTAAAAGATCTATATAGTATCCGAGTTTCACTTTCTTAAATGCTGAAAAAATATTGAAATTCATTATATTTTTGGAGATGTACCTGTCTGTGTGTGTGTGTGTCTGTGTGTGTGTGTATCAGAGGTTGTGCTAGATTTTTTCGTTATCTGTCATTTTGACTGACAGGGTCAAAAAAAATCCTGCCATGATCTATTTTTACCCGTCACGTTATTGTTTAAAGTGATAATTATAAAAGAATGAATAGCATTTATTTTCAATCATTTAAATTAATATTTAGCCCGAACAAGCTGAACAGAGAAACCAAATCAACCAGATGAATACATGTAACTTATTCTCCGCAGTGACAAAAAAAAAACACTGACTGTGGTCACTGTAACTACATATAAAGAATAAAATTAAATGATTGCACTTAAAATATGAACAGATCACCTTCTGTGCCCTGAAACAGACAGACAGGTCAGGGATAACGTGTTGGAGATGTTTAAGCAGGGTTAGGTTATAAAACAAAATCTCATTATTTTAGAGTACACTGCTTATTCCATTATCTGAAAATAAAAATACAAAATAGCGCAACTTCAACCCTATCAAGACACAGCCATCCATGGCATGGCACCGATCCACAGCTAAGCTTGGGGAATCTGGTGACAGCACAGCTATTAATCATGTACTCCACACACCTGGCCCTTATGGGAGAGTGGCAAAAAAGGCATTGCTGAAGGAAAGCCTTTAAAAGTGATGCTTGCAGTTTGACGAAAGCCATGTAAGGGACTCAGCATACAGGTCGAGGGAGTTGCTCTGGTCAGTTAAAAACCAAATCTGATCTTTTTGTTCAACATGAAAAATTCTTGTTTGTAGAAAATAATTACTGACCATGAGCACATCATTTCCATGGTGCTGGCAGTATGATGCCTTAGGGCTTCTTTTCTTCAGCAGAGAGAGGAAAGCTGTTCAAGGTTGATGGGAATACAGGGTAGAACGGAAAGAAAACTTGTTAGAGACTGCAAAAGATTTGAGACTTGGACAGAGGTAGGTGGGTGAACTGCAACCTCAAAAGGTTTGCAGCTGTAAATGCATTCAAATGTGGTTCTAAAAAGCAGAAAATACTTTTGCAAGACATTGTATTTGACTTCAGTAAAGTCTATTTGTGATTACAGGAAAAAAAGAGATTTTGTCACAATAAGTTAAATGTACTTTATAAAGGTTTATGTATTGATGTCAGCATTGCTCATGTAAAACATTTAACTATATAAGGCCAAAAGAAAAAAGTCAAATGAGTGAAAAATTATTCACAAGAAGTGAAGTAATAATTACATTTGCCCTGTTAAACTGAGACTGGTTTACTATAAGCAGATACACTTTAGTGTCTTTAGCTTTCGTCATTAGAGAAATATCTCTCCACTGTTTTGGCCACAGGGAGTTTCCATATTGATGCTGTTTATTGCACATTTGGTCAGTTTTTTTCACAGCTTGAAAGTTAGTCAATGCTAAATGTCAGGCAGGTGTGATGTGCCTGTAGCTATGATCTCATCGACTTTGTTCAACCCTGATTTAATATTCTTAGTAAGAGTCATGGCATTGCATTTTCTTTCTGGCTAAACAGTTTGCACTAAACAGTGTGGTCATTTCTTCTCCTGTTGTAAATGCAGTAGATTAGTTATGATTTGGAGATATGTGTGTCTTACAACTGCAACATGGATGCATCAGGAAGTTTATAGAAGCATGGATTTAAATGGGCTTGAAGTAAAATCCCTAAAATATAAGTCAGAAGAGGAAAATGCTTTCTAGTAGTTATCAAGTGGTTCCCTGCCACAGAAAGTTAAAATATTTAAATGCCTTTGCTTGACTTATGGATTTTTCATATTTATGTTAAGCAAACCAGTTTCTTATTCATACATAAACTAATTCTTATTTACAAGAGGCTATATCCAATCTCTGCAAGATGCCTCTGAACAGCAGTATTTTGTTGACGTATCATTACACTGTCATTCTGTATATGAGGTTAATGCTGTCATTTGGTGCACATACCACCATCTGTGTTTTGTGTGTGTTTGTATGTGCACTATGTCCACTGTGTGTAGACATTGCACTAACATGGTTTAATCCTATGTGAGGCTTACTGGATACAAATCCCTTCTAAAGCTTTTAAAGCTTCTGCCTTTTCATTTGTGTGTCTTTCTCTGTGATTCTCATCTTTCCATCAAGCAGCTAGGGTGACTACAGCGTTCCTTCCATTTCACCCACTTATGTGATCCAGGATATTTTCTAACAAGTAAAAAAAAACTGGTTTTCTGTGTTTGAGATGCATATCACACATATTCCTGTGTTGTGGCAGCTGATCATGTATGCATGTTGGTCCATGTGAGCCTCTGCCTTGCCATGCAGAACAAGCTAACATCCTTACTGTCCTCTACTTAAGAGAGAGCATAATTTTGGCCAATTTGGCTAAGGTCTTAGCCACGCTAGTACAGTAACTGACAGATATAAATATTTTGTAAGGTAAATATATTTATCTGTCACAACAACCTATTATAATGGCTTATTTGATTAATTCAAATTAGGTCATTTAAAGCTGATCAATTTATTGTTATAAAATTGCAAACCAATTAGCTTACAGCAGGACATTTCCCTGAAACAGATAAAACACAAACTAATAACACAACACCGAAAAAACATAAAAGTGCATTAATATAAAGCTGCTCAGAATTTTAATTGATTGAGGCAGTAAGCTGTGCATATTGTAATATTATTATGATTATTCAATATAGTTCAATATATTGTGCATCTCTAATTTAAACATATTTTCTGTGTGGGGTTTCGTGTGGTGTTTCCCAAAGGTTTTATAAAGTAGGGAAACACAACATGAAAGAATTCAGCCTTATTGAGGGACATTGACATTAAATGTACAGGGGTTGTACAATGAAACTGAAACACCTGGTTTTAGATCACAATAATTTATTAGTATGGTGTAGGGCCTCCTTTTGCGGCCAATACAGCGTCAATTCGTCTTGGGAATGACATATACAAGTCCTGCACAGTGGTCAGAGGGATTTTAAGCCATTCTTCTTGCAGGATAGTGGCCAGGTCACTACGTGATACTGGTGGAGGAAAACGTTTCCTGACTCGCTCCTCCAAAACATCCCAAAGTGGCTCAATAATATTTAGATCTGGTGACTGTGCCGGCCATGGGAGATGTTCAACTTCACTTTCATGTTCATCAAACCAATCTTTCACCAGTCTTGCTGTGTGTATTGGTGCATTGTCATCCTGAAACATGGCACCGCCTTCAGGATACAATATTTGAACCATTGGATGCACATGGTCCTCAAGAATGGTTCGGTAGTCCTTGGCAGTGACGCGCCCATCTAGCACAAGTATTGGGCCAAGGGCATGCCATGATATGGCAGCCCAAACCATCACTGATCCACCCCCATGCTTCACTCTGGGCATGCAACAGTCTGGGTGGTACGCTTCTTTGGGGCTTCTCCAAACCGTAACTCTCCCAGATGTGGGGAAAACAGTAAAGGTGGACTCATCAGAGAACAATACATGTTTCACATTGTCCACAGCCCAAGATTTGCGCTCCTTGCACCATTGAAACCGACGTTTGGCATTGGCATGAGTGACCAAAGGTTTGACTATAGCAGCCCGGCCGTGTATATTGACCCTGTGGAGCTCCCGACGGACAGTTCTGGTGGAAACAGGAGAGTTGAGGTGCACATTTATTTCTGCCGTGATTTGGGCAGCCGTGGTGTTATGTTTTTTGGATACAATCCGGGTTAGCACCCGAACATTCCTTTCAGACAGCTTCCTCTTGCGTCCACAGTTAATCCTGTTGGATGTGGTTCGTCCTTCTTGGTGGTATGCTGACATTACCCTGGATACCGTGGCTCTTGATACATCACAAAGACTTGCTATCTTGGTCACAGATGCGCCAGCAAGACGTGCACCAACAATTTGTCCTCTTTTGAACTCTGGTATGTCACCCATAATGTTGTGTGCATTTCAATATTTTGAGCAAAACTGCGCTCTTACCCTGCTAATTGAACCTTCACACTCTGCTCTTACTGGTGCAATGTGCAATCAATGAAGACTGGCTACCAGGCTGGTCCAATTTAAGAAAAAACCTTTCTGCTTTCCGAACAATGTGCTTTCCTAGAGAGTTACCGCCTCTGGAAACCTTTTTTCTAATCTCATCTCTGGTTTTTAATTAGAATTCTTTATCTATTAAGATGTGGCAATTAGCTGTATCAAAAAATATAACTGATGTTACAAACAAATGAAGCTCTCGTCTCGAGACAATAGAGAGTAATAAAGACAGTGAGACATATCTCCAAACAACAATCATAACAACCACCTTCAGAAAGTCAAATGATTTAGCTTGTCAGTAAAGTCAGAAGAAACAGCTTCACAGGTTTGACTCATGAATGAACTCAGTCTGAACTCTCACATTAGCAGTAATGGCAATTAGTGCTTCAATCCTACTTTGAAATACAGTGCTTTGCAAAAGTATTCATCCCCCTCTGTATATTTCAGGCTGGTCTCCTACTGGAAAGGGAGCCTTCCCTGCTGCAAGTCTTTTACAGCTTCTGACAGGTTTTCTTCCAGGTTTGCAATGTATTTACCTCCATATATCTTCCCAGCGATTCTAACTAGCTGCCCTGTCCTGCTTAGAAAACCTTTCCGACAGCATGATGCTGCTGCTACATGTCATGATTCTCCTGTGTGCCACTGGATTCTTCTGTTTTCTACCTGTTCCATGTCAGTTGCGTTGTTTTCGCTGTTTACCTAGCTGTAGTTACTCCAGGTCTTATTATTAAAATGTTTTAATCACCATGTGGCTTCCAAACTCCTGTCCAGGATTAAATGACACTACCATGCTTTAATGTAGGCATTATGTGGTGTTGGTGCGTTTAACAGTTCTAGTTTTCTGCCACACATTGTATTTTATTTTGGGCTAAAAGGTCTAATTTGGATTATAATTGATCAGATCCCCATTGTATGCATGTTTGCTGAGTCACAGACATGGCTTTTGACAAAATGCAAATGCTGTCTCCTGTGGCTTTGTTTGAACAAGGGCTTTCTTCTTGCCATGTTCCATAAAAGCCAGACTTGTGGAGTGCATGACTAATAGTTGCTGTGTTGACAGATTCTCCCACCTGAGCTGTGGATCTCAGCAACTCCTGCAGAGGTACCATGTCTCTTTTTGGTGTTTCTCTGATTACACTAGCCTTGTCCTAGGCTTTACATTCTAGATGGATGGACATGTCTTGACAGGTTTGCAGTTGTGGCATTGTGTTCAATTGTCAGATGACAAATTTAACAGTGCTCAATGCGATGTTCAAAGCTTGGGATATTTTTTTATAACTTAACCCAGCTTTAAAGTTCTCCACAGCTTTCTCCCTGACCTGTCTGTTGTGTTCCTTGGTCTTCATGAGGCTGTTTGTTGACTAATGTTCTCTGACAAACCTATGATACCTTCACTGAACATCTGGATTTATACTGAGAATAATTTGAACACAGATGGACTCTATTTACTAATCAGGTGATTCCGAAGACAGTTTGTTGCCCTTGTCTGTATTTAGGGCTATCAGAGTAAAGGCGCTAAACACAAATGCATGGTAGACTTCTTTAATTCTGTATTGTCAAAAACCTTTGAAAACAATGCATCCTTTTCTCTCTTCACAATTATGCACTAGTTTGTGTGGTCTACTGTATAAAATCCCAATAAAATACATAAAATGATGTGGTTGTAATATGACAAATTGTGAAAACGCAGTGTGTATACTTTGTATTAGCATTTTATGTGTTTGCATCTTGAACATTGAAGGTTGGACTGTAATAGTTCTTCTGAATATTCAGTTTTTATCTCTTTTACACATCTGTTTTTATGAATTC
The DNA here is from genome assembly GCA_036173005.1 of Crenichthys baileyi. Classification (NCBI taxonomy): domain Eukaryota; kingdom Metazoa; phylum Chordata; class Actinopteri; order Cyprinodontiformes; family Goodeidae; genus Crenichthys; species Crenichthys baileyi. The sequence continues at coordinate 1,571,958 of JAHHUM010000868.1, forward strand.
ATTTTTTCAGTGGGTGTTGGGGCTGTTTATGTTCTAGCAGAGGGAAACTATTGTTATAACGTTTGGAGCTGGTAAGCCATGTTTGTTTTACAGGACTCTCCGCTGGTGAGCCCACTCCTCTGTGACCTCAGCAAGAAAGTCCTCATCAGCTCTAAGAAGGTACATTTGTCTTTCTTCAAACATCAGGAGACTGATATCCTGTGTTCCTTTGATGTTGTCTTTAGTGCTTCATTGTGTTGTTAGATCCATGGAAGCGTCTTAGCCATGAGACTCGGCTCACAAGCGACGCAAACTAACTCCTTGCCTCGACCTTGTCTACTCTGAACAGCGATAAATCCTGAAGGCAGATAGGCTGAATGGAGTTGTCAAACAAACAAACAAATAGTATGACTCTGTGGGAGGCACAGCTTGCTGTCCTTTGTACAGTCAGATCTCTGGGGGCTTGTGTTTGCTAAGGCCAAAAACTGACCAGAATAGAAATGTTAGCCTATCTTAAGATAAGCATTCTAAGTGTAACATGAATACAGTATGTTTATTAGTGTTGTGTTGCTGCATGGATGAAGGAGCATGTTTTGTCATGCAGATGCATGCAAAATGTTGGCTGCCGGCAGAGAGCGGTGATGGAACATGGCTGCAACGCTCCGTGGGGGCTTCCCTGAGGTGTGACATGTAGCTCGTGATTTTCACAATGGATTAATTTCATAATAAGCACAAATCTTAGCTGAGATACTATAGATAGCAGCAGGCTGTCACTCACATTGTGGAGAAAATATTTAATATGCAGCACACACCCCAAAGATGTGGAGATAGAAAAAAATCCATTAGCACCTTTCCATTTCAGAGATTGCTGTGACTGAAAATAAAGTAAGAGTCAAGTAGGTAAACTTACTGCTTTCCATGTTTGAATGAAATGAAATGAAAGAAAACTAGATCTGCAACTATGTACCCTTTTAAATCTGCAGTGACAGAGAAGGATCCTGCTTAGATTTTCTTCTCAAACATTCAAATCAATATTCTTTCCACAGTGGTTACATTAATGATTCTCCTTTATTTGGTGCTCTGAGATGCTTCTCGTACCCAGAAAATAGTGATTCATTCATCAAGCCAGACTGAAAGCAAAGGTAAAATGTTAAAAAGCCCCTACCTTTCATAGCCTGGGCAATTGAAAGTAGTAACATTTAGAAATACAGCCTTTGATAAATATTTGAGCACATGCTGTCCATCGACTGAATTGATATCATTACAAAACTGTATTTTATTCCCATTGATATCCATTTACTGCCAAGAAGAATCAAAATCCCTTTTTCTAATGTATTCTTGGGTAAAAGCCCAGAAGTTATATGCCTTAACAGAGAACAACAAACAGCATGAGTACGTTATAAAGGGTTTTGTAAAATGATTCACGAAGAATAATAATGCATTGTTTTCCAAAATGTGTCAAATAAACATCTGAAAAGTGTGGCAAGTACACAGGTACATCTCCAAAAATTGGAATATGGCGAAAAAGTCCAAGATTTTTTGTCAAACATTTTAGGAGGTGAAACTCAAACATTACATGGATTCATTACACATAGTGAAATATTTTTTTTCTTGAAATTTTGAAGATTATGGTTTACAGATAATGAAAACCCAAAATTCAGTGTTTCAGAAAATGTATATATTGTGAAACAGTTAAATATTGGAAACTCATGGTGTCACACCGTAATCAGCTAATTAACTCAAAACACCTGCAAATGGTCCCTGTGCCTCTAAATGGTCTCTCAGTCTTGGTCATAGGCTACAAAATCATGACGAAGACTGCTGACTTGACAGATGTCCAGAAGGCAGTCATCGACACCCTTTACATAGGGGATAAGCCACAAAAGATCCTTGCTAAAGAAGCTGATTGTTCACAGAGTGCTGTTTCCAAGCATAGTAATAGAAAGTTGAGTGGAAGTAAAAAGTGTGATAGAAAAAGGTGCATCAGCAACAGGGATAACAGCAGCCTTCAGAGGATTGTCAAGAAAAATCCTCCAAAAACTTGGGGGAGCTTCACAAGGAGTAGACTGAGGCTGGAGTCAGCACATCAAGAGCCAGTATGCACAGATGAATCCTACACGTGGGCTACAAATGTTGCATCCCTCGTGTCCAGCCACTTCGGAACCAGAAACAATGTCATAAGCGTCTTACCTGGGCTAAGGAGAAAAGGTGTGTTGCTCAATGGTCCAAAGTCCTGTTTTCAGATTAAATAAAATTCTGCATTTCATTTGGAAATTAAGGTCCTAGAGTCTAGAGGAAGAGTGGAGAGGCTCTGAATCCATGTTGCTAGAAGTCCAGTGTGAAGTTTTCACAGTCAGTGATGATTGGAGGTTCCATGGTGTTGGTCCACTGTGTTTCCTGATGTCCATGGTCAATGCAGAATCTACCAAGAAATGCTAGAGCACTTCATGCTTTGGCTGACAACCTTTTATGGAGATCCTGAATTCATTTTTTAGCAGTGCTTTGCACCTTCCCACAATGTCAAAGGTAACAAAAGCTGGTTTAATGACCATGGTGTTACTGAGCTTGATTGGCCAGCAAACCAACCTGATCCCTGTAGAGAATCTATGGGATTTTGCCAAGAGAAAGATGAGAGATACCAGATCCAACAATGCAAATAGCCAGAAGGCCACTATCAAAGCAACCTGGGCGTCCATTACTCCTGAGCAGAACAACAGGCTGATCACCTCCATGCCACGCTGCACGATGAAGTAATTCATGCAAAAGGAGGCCCAACCAAGTATTGAGTGATTTGAAATTAACATACTTTTCAGAAAAATGACATTTCTGTTTAAAATATCATTTGTATTGATGTTGTGTAATATCATAATTTTTCGAGACAATGAAATTTGAGTTTTGAGTATTTGTAAAACACCATCATCAAAATTACAAGAAATGAAGGCTTGAAACATTTCACTCTATGTGTAAAAGATCTATATAGTATCCGAGTTTCACTTTCTTAAATGCTGAAAAAATATTGAAATTCATTATATTTTTGGAGATGTACCTGTCTGTGTGTGTGTGTGTCTGTGTGTGTGTGTATCAGAGGTTGTGCTAGATTTTTTCGTTATCTGTCATTTTGACTGACAGGGTCAAAAAAAATCCTGCCATGATCTATTTTTACCCGTCACGTTATTGTTTAAAGTGATAATTATAAAAGAATGAATAGCATTTATTTTCAATCATTTAAATTAATATTTAGCCCGAACAAGCTGAACAGAGAAACCAAATCAACCAGATGAATACATGTAACTTATTCTCCGCAGTGACAAAAAAAAAACACTGACTGTGGTCACTGTAACTACATATAAAGAATAAAATTAAATGATTGCACTTAAAATATGAACAGATCACCTTCTGTGCCCTGAAACAGACAGACAGGTCAGGGATAACGTGTTGGAGATGTTTAAGCAGGGTTAGGTTATAAAACAAAATCTCATTATTTTAGAGTACACTGCTTATTCCATTATCTGAAAATAAAAATACAAAATAGCGCAACTTCAACCCTATCAAGACACAGCCATCCATGGCATGGCACCGATCCACAGCTAAGCTTGGGGAATCTGGTGACAGCACAGCTATTAATCATGTACTCCACACACCTGGCCCTTATGGGAGAGTGGCAAAAAAGGCATTGCTGAAGGAAAGCCTTTAAAAGTGATGCTTGCAGTTTGACGAAAGCCATGTAAGGGACTCAGCATACAGGTCGAGGGAGTTGCTCTGGTCAGTTAAAAACCAAATCTGATCTTTTTGTTCAACATGAAAAATTCTTGTTTGTAGAAAATAATTACTGACCATGAGCACATCATTTCCATGGTGCTGGCAGTATGATGCCTTAGGGCTTCTTTTCTTCAGCAGAGAGAGGAAAGCTGTTCAAGGTTGATGGGAATACAGGGTAGAACGGAAAGAAAACTTGTTAGAGACTGCAAAAGATTTGAGACTTGGACAGAGGTAGGTGGGTGAACTGCAACCTCAAAAGGTTTGCAGCTGTAAATGCATTCAAATGTGGTTCTAAAAAGCAGAAAATACTTTTGCAAGACATTGTATTTGACTTCAGTAAAGTCTATTTGTGATTACAGGAAAAAAAGAGATTTTGTCACAATAAGTTAAATGTACTTTATAAAGGTTTATGTATTGATGTCAGCATTGCTCATGTAAAACATTTAACTATATAAGGCCAAAAGAAAAAAGTCAAATGAGTGAAAAATTATTCACAAGAAGTGAAGTAATAATTACATTTGCCCTGTTAAACTGAGACTGGTTTACTATAAGCAGATACACTTTAGTGTCTTTAGCTTTCGTCATTAGAGAAATATCTCTCCACTGTTTTGGCCACAGGGAGTTTCCATATTGATGCTGTTTATTGCACATTTGGTCAGTTTTTTTCACAGCTTGAAAGTTAGTCAATGCTAAATGTCAGGCAGGTGTGATGTGCCTGTAGCTATGATCTCATCGACTTTGTTCAACCCTGATTTAATATTCTTAGTAAGAGTCATGGCATTGCATTTTCTTTCTGGCTAAACAGTTTGCACTAAACAGTGTGGTCATTTCTTCTCCTGTTGTAAATGCAGTAGATTAGTTATGATTTGGAGATATGTGTGTCTTACAACTGCAACATGGATGCATCAGGAAGTTTATAGAAGCATGGATTTAAATGGGCTTGAAGTAAAATCCCTAAAATATAAGTCAGAAGAGGAAAATGCTTTCTAGTAGTTATCAAGTGGTTCCCTGCCACAGAAAGTTAAAATATTTAAATGCCTTTGCTTGACTTATGGATTTTTCATATTTATGTTAAGCAAACCAGTTTCTTATTCATACATAAACTAATTCTTATTTACAAGAGGCTATATCCAATCTCTGCAAGATGCCTCTGAACAGCAGTATTTTGTTGACGTATCATTACACTGTCATTCTGTATATGAGGTTAATGCTGTCATTTGGTGCACATACCACCATCTGTGTTTTGTGTGTGTTTGTATGTGCACTATGTCCACTGTGTGTAGACATTGCACTAACATGGTTTAATCCTATGTGAGGCTTACTGGATACAAATCCCTTCTAAAGCTTTTAAAGCTTCTGCCTTTTCATTTGTGTGTCTTTCTCTGTGATTCTCATCTTTCCATCAAGCAGCTAGGGTGACTACAGCGTTCCTTCCATTTCACCCACTTATGTGATCCAGGATATTTTCTAACAAGTAAAAAAAAACTGGTTTTCTGTGTTTGAGATGCATATCACACATATTCCTGTGTTGTGGCAGCTGATCATGTATGCATGTTGGTCCATGTGAGCCTCTGCCTTGCCATGCAGAACAAGCTAACATCCTTACTGTCCTCTACTTAAGAGAGAGCATAATTTTGGCCAATTTGGCTAAGGTCTTAGCCACGCTAGTACAGTAACTGACAGATATAAATATTTTGTAAGGTAAATATATTTATCTGTCACAACAACCTATTATAATGGCTTATTTGATTAATTCAAATTAGGTCATTTAAAGCTGATCAATTTATTGTTATAAAATTGCAAACCAATTAGCTTACAGCAGGACATTTCCCTGAAACAGATAAAACACAAACTAATAACACAACACCGAAAAAACATAAAAGTGCATTAATATAAAGCTGCTCAGAATTTTAATTGATTGAGGCAGTAAGCTGTGCATATTGTAATATTATTATGATTATTCAATATAGTTCAATATATTGTGCATCTCTAATTTAAACATATTTTCTGTGTGGGGTTTCGTGTGGTGTTTCCCAAAGGTTTTATAAAGTAGGGAAACACAACATGAAAGAATTCAGCCTTATTGAGGGACATTGACATTAAATGTACAGGGGTTGTACAATGAAACTGAAACACCTGGTTTTAGATCACAATAATTTATTAGTATGGTGTAGGGCCTCCTTTTGCGGCCAATACAGCGTCAATTCGTCTTGGGAATGACATATACAAGTCCTGCACAGCGGTCAGAGGGATTTTAAGCCATTCTTCTTGCAGGATAGTGGCCAGGTCACTACGTGATACTGGTGGAGGAAAACGTTTCCTGACTCGCTCCTCCAAAACATCCCAAAGTGGCTCAATAATATTTAGATCTGGTGACTGTGCCGGCCATGGGAGATGTTCAACTTCACTTTCATGTTCATCAAACCAATCTTTCACCAGTCTTGCTGTGTGTATTGGTGCATTGTCATCCTGAAACATGGCACCGCCTTCAGGATACAATATTTGAACCATTGGATGCACATGGTCCTCAAGAATGGTTCGGTAGTCCTTGGCAGTGACGCGCCCATCTAGCACAAGTATTGGGCCAAGGGAATGCCATGATATGGCAGCCCAAACCATCACTGATCCACCCCCATGCTTCACTCTGGGCATGCAACAGTCTGGGTGGTATGCTTCTTTGGGGCTTCTCCACACTGTAACTCTCCCGGATGTGGGGAAAACAGTAAAGGTGGACTCATCAGAGAACAATACATGTTTCACATTGTCCAAAGCCCAAGATCTGCGCTCCTTGCACCATTGAAACCGACGTTTGGCATTGGCACGAGTGACGAAAGGTTTGGCTATAGCAGCCCGGCCGTGTATATTGACCCTGTGGAGCTCCCAACGGACAGTTCTGGTGGAAACAGGAGAGTTGAGGTGCACATTTAATTCTGCCGTGATTTGGGCAGCCGTGGTTTTATGTTTTTGGATACAATCGGGGTTAGCACCCGAACATCCCTTTCAGACAGCTTCCTCTTGCGTCCACAGTTAATCCTGTTGGATGTGGTTTGTCCTTCTTGGTGGTATGCTGACATTACCCTGGATACCGTGGCTCTTGATACATCACAAAGACTTGCTGTCTTGGTCACAGATGCACCAGCAAGACGTGCACCAACAATTTGTCCTCTTTTGAACTCTGGTATGTCACCCATAATGTTGTGTGCATTTCAATATTCTGAGCAAAACTGTGCTCTTACCCTGCTAATCGAACCTTCACACTCTGCTCTTACTGGTGCAATGTGCAATCAATGAAGACTGGCTACCAGGCCGGTCCAATTTAGCCATGAAACCTCCCACACTAAAATGACAGGTGTTTCAGTTTCATTGTCCAACCCCTGTACAATACTACTGAAAGTAAGGCTGGATTATATAGTTCAAGCTTAAAATTCCCATATTTATACCAACTAATATCAACAGTTTTTTCTATCAAGGCAGCAGAACAAAGAGAAAAACATTCAGCAGTTCAGACAGGCTCTTTTGGTCTCTTCAGCTGTAGGTGACATGATTAACAGAAGATATTTAAATGACCTTCTGTTCTCTGGTGAAGGAGTGTTGTGCAGGCTAAACTGGTAAATGAGCCTTTTTTTATAATGTCAACTCTATTTTAATAACTTGAGCTACTGGTTGCTTGAAAAATCAGCATTTCATCACCTAATTAATGTCACACAGACAAATGTTTGTTTTTTGTATGACTTTGATCAGGAAGCTACTTGAACACCTATGTTTTAGAAGAAGAAATTTACCTACATGTTATGTTTAGACATGCATCAATAAGTCATTTGGTGACTGCAATTGAAATATATTTTTGGTTTGCATGTTGTTACTGTAGGATAACATAAAGGTAGCTTTATTTCTCTGTAGGTAAGTTGTGTAAGAAACGTTTTAAACAGCGACTGTATTTTTTATGGTTGCATCCCACCTGAGTGGTACTGCTACTACAAAAAAGAGCTAGACTTTGGTAGATGCTGGTCAATTTGCTCCTCTGCCATTTTGTACTTTAACAGTTCTTGTCCTTCACATGATTTCAAGATGTTTCAGAGCTAACCTCAGCAGATAACAGGAAGGCAGACAGTGCTTTCACACCAAACCTTTGGAACACATTGTACCGAGCAAGAGTCTGGTTTCTGTAGCAGATCACACCGGTGTGAACCCATCCTAGACCCTGAAACAGACCAGAGAACCGTACCCTTGCTAAGTTACAAGTGCTGGGCTAGGCATGGTTTATCTGGACCCTGGAGTGGTTCGCTTGTAGTGTTAATGCATGAAGAGCCAGCATACCAAAAGCAGGAAGGTAGGGTGAAACCTAAGAGCAGCGCATTTGAGTAGAAGAAGAAGTAAAGGAAATACAAAGTAAGAGTGAAAATTCGAAAAAGAAGAGTTTAAATTTGTCTGGTTGGGCAAGGTGTAGTTGTGAAGAGGTGCAGGCGCAGAACTACAAGGGGAACACCAAAGTACCAAGAGAAACCAAAAGGAGGTGGACCTTCTTCTTCTTAGTTCTTTTCAATCAGCGCCACACTGCCCCCGAAACAATCTGTTGCTACTGTGTGAAAGTAAACCTGGCCAGCTGAAGGCGTGAATTTTCTCACTTTTGCCGATTCCTGAAGAGATCCCTGGACCGATCCTTGGACCAGACCAGGTGTGAAAATACGCCCTGAGACGAACAGAGAAATTGACTGAGGACCAGAAATGTCTAATTTTCAGCTTGATGTGATATTTTCTCAGTCAGTGAGTACACCATAGCTACAGGGGTTGGACAATGAAACTGAAACACCTGTCATTGTAGTGTGGGAGGTTTCATGGCTAAATTGGACCAGCCTGGTAGCCAGTCTTCATTGATTGCACATTGCACCAGTAAGAGCAGAGTGTGAAGGTTCGATTAGCAGGGTAAGAGCACAGTTTTGCTCAGAATATTGAAATGCACACAACATTATGGGTGACATACCAGAGTTCAAAAGAGGACAAATTGTTGGTGCACGTCTTGCTGGTGCATCTGTGACCAAGACAGCAAGTCTTTGTGATGTATCAAGAGCCACGGTATCCAGGGTAATGTCAGCATACCACCAAGAAGGACAAACCACATCCAACAGGATTAACTGTGGACGCAAGAGGAAGCTGTCTGAAAGGGATGTTCGGGTGCTAACCCGGATTGTATCCAAAAAACATAAAACCACGGCTGCCCAAATCACGGCAGAATTAAATGTACACCTCAACTCTCCTGTTTCCACCAGAACTGTCCGTCGGGAGCTCCACAGGGTCAATATACACAACCGGGCTGCTATAGCCAAACCTTTGATCACTCGTGCCAATGCCAAAAGTCGGTTTCAATGGTGCAAGGAGCGCAGATCTTGGGCTGTGGACAATGTGAATCATGTATTGTTCTCTGATGAGTCCACCTTTACTGTTTTCCCCACATCCGGGAGAGTTACGGTGTGGAGAAGCCCCAACGAAGCGTACCACCCAGACTGTTGCAAGCCCAGAGTTAAGCATGGGGGTGGATCAGTGATGGTTTGGGCTGCCATATCATGGCATTCCCTTGGCCCAATACTTGTGCTAGATCGGCGCGTCACTGCGAAGGACTACTGAACCATTCTTGAGGACCATGTGCATCCAATGGTTCAAACATTGTATCCTGAAGGCGGTGCCGTGTATCAGGATGACAATGCACCAATACACACAGCAAGACTGGTGAAAGATTGGTTTGATGAACATGAAAGTGAAGTTGAACATCTCTCATGGGCTGCACAGTCACCAGATCTAAATATTATTGAGCCACTTTGGCGTGTTTTGGAGGAGCGAGTCAGGAAACGTTTTCCTCCACCAGTATCACGTAGTGACCTGGCCACTATCCTGCAAGAAGAATGGCGTAAAATCCCTTTGACCATTGTGCAGGACTTGTATATGTCATTCCCAAGACGAATTGACGCTGTATTGGCCGCAAAAGGAGGCCCTACAGCATACTAATAAGTTAATGTGGTCTGAAACCAGGTGTTTCAGTTTCATTGTCCAACCCCTGTAAGTGCTACCAGGTTGCACTGACAGCAGCACTCTTTGGTGTGGTTGTTACTGAGGAAAGAGAAATCAGTGTTTGCTGTTTTAAATACCATTGAGGTGTTTAAAACTGAAGTGAGAGGAAACACGGAGTTAGTAGAAACTATTGAAGGAAAATACTTTCTACTACATGTAGAGACAATTGGGTCAACATTCTCTAGGAATTACACAGTGAGACTGACATTTACAGGTGTGAAAACCAAGATTACCAATTGTATTATGGTTCATTTTTACCATAGACCCAAATCCACTGCAACTATGATCCTTCAAGGAGTGCAAGGCTCAGCCACCCTGTCAATATACAGTATGTCCTCACTGCAACACACAGTATGAGAATCCTCTGAAGGTTTCTGCTGGATCCCAGTGGCCTGATCCTTTTGTCCTGGCTGATGATGGTTGTTGTGCACCCAAATGCAGACAGGCAGCTAAGGCACTTAGGAAGGTAAAATATACGCTGAACACAAAATATCACAAACAGAGGCTAAAATGGCAAAAGTAAACTCAAAGTCTAACAGACAGTAAAATCTAGAAATATAAAATATTCTATATTTCAACTCCAAATAATGGAGTAGTGACTGTACTCTCATTGGGAAGTCATCTCTCCAACTAATATAAATAATATTAATGAACATATGGAGATACAGTATAAGGCTCTTGCTCAATGACCATGAAGTTCTCTTGTGAACGTTACATTTTTTTATTCAATTAGTTGAGGTACTTAGGAATATTTCCTAAACATGGTTTTTTGAACTGTTTTTCCACCATAGTCAGGCAGTCATGAAATAAGTAGATTGAGTGTTATATTACGTACACCACTACACTTTCTTCTGGTATACATTTGCTTATGTCATCTTCCAGGCAACTGCGGCAGCCCAGTCTTTTTGTAATAGATACTCCTGTTTTGTTCCTGCAATTTTCTTGATGTCTCCTTTTTCCCTCCAACTCAACAGCTCCCTCCATCACCAGCATGCATAATTCAACAGGGAGCTGAGTTTTTGCTGCATGGAATAGTAGGAAGCTCAGCTGTATAGGGAAGCTCTACAATATAACATCTAAGGGCTGATGCCAGCAGGAGTCACGATCTGTCTTCTGCATCTCTTTGTGAATCTGCAACTGACATCTCACTCTTGCAAGCACCTCTTTGTTTCTATTCTGAACTTTTCCTTTGTCGTTCTTACTTCCTCCCCTCAGTGTGACAAATGCCCTTCTTTCCCCGCTCTTTATATTGGATGAGTGCTCTCTGTTTCTATGTCCAGTCTATGTAGCCATCTGGTCTTCTGTCCTGAGCCCCATGTCGGTCTGCAATATTTGTGCTCTCTGAATCCATTTGACAAGATTAATAAACTTCAGACAGATATAAGTTGCTCACTTTGATAGGGATCATAAGGAGAAGCATAGTTCAGTTCTGCCCATGAGCAGATGAGTTTGTTCAGCTTTTTAACTTTGACATTTCATATGAGTCACCACAATAACTGCATTTACAAAGAAGCAATTTAATGTAAATGACAGTGACATCCAGGACAGAAATGTTAAATCACTCAAATGTAATAGTTCCTAAAAACAGAATAGTTTTATTTTGAGTGAGATTATACAGAACAAGCCCAGGGGAAGTTTTCCATGTGTTGCATCATATCCTTTTAAATTGTTACTGTTGTTCTGAAACTAAAAGTTTCAATCTCCCTGGTCAACATAGGGAGCTGTTGGATAGTTTAAGTTGGTGAAATTACATAGTTTGAATGATCAAACATATTTCAGTTTTGCCCTTAAATACTGAAAGTGTAAACTTTTTTATTCCCAAAAAGACTTTCCTGGTACTTAAACTGGCCTGTTGAGTTGTATAATCTAATGCCATAATCAACCCTGTTTTAGCTCAGTCTGGCACATGGACTACCATCAGGAAAGTGCTTTGCATTTTTAAAGCCAATTATATCTTTGACCTTACCAAAAACACTCAAGTTTATTTGCCTTCTACTGTTGTTTACAATTTCTAGAGGTCCACAGTCTCTGTTTGCTAATTAAACAGCTTTTCTTAATAACAACTTTAATACCTGTATCGAGAAAACAGATGATCTAAGGTCTTGATCTAACAATCTTGCACCTGAATAGAATTTGTTTCATGATTTATTTGGTATCCTTGCTTTGGCAGTATCTATTTTCTATGAGTAAAATAGTTCAACTAGTGTCATCCAGTTTGTAATCATCAGGCAAGATCTCGGTTAAACTATGAAAAATAGTCAAATGTCCCTCTGTAGGAGCACCTAATAAGGAAGACAAATTATTTGGGGTATTAAAGACAACCTGATGAGCTTCCATAGAGAACCCCGCTTGGGATTTGTATACAGTACAATAAAAAATGTTAATAATTTATTTTATTTGTTTGTTTTTTGTTACGCAATATTGTCTTGACAAGTCAGCATTGCCACCTGGATGTCTTTAAGAAATGTTATTGATCTTTTTAACAATGTACTGTTAATTCCAAAGTTTATAGGTTCACTAGGCATTAGTAATCAATAATAACTACAGGTATCATATTATTTTAATATTTCTTAATATGTCTCTTATCTGAATTCTTGTTTTCTGAAATTATTTTGCACAGAAGTGCTCTATCTTGTTGAAGTCTGGGCTCTGTGCAGGCCAGTCAACTTCCTCTACACCAAACTCATCCTTGTGTTTATGAACCTTGCTTTGTGCACCTGTGCACAGACAAGTTGGAAACTGTTGCCACATAAATTCAACTGTCCAAAATGTCTCTGCTTGCTTCAGCATTAAAGGTTCGTCTCAGTATAAACCAAGAGGGCAAGTCAGACCCAGAGGAGGAGAAGCATGATTTATAACCCCCTAAAGCATTTCTCTACTGCTTTAGATTACAGGTGCCGTGTTCACCGTTGCATCTGACGCTTTTCATCTAACTGTTTCATGCACTGTTCTTCAGCTAATCTGAAGGCTATATGAAACCTCTGCATACAGTGTGCCTCAGCATGCACTAACGCTGCTTTGTGATTCTATGTGTCCTTCCACACCATGACTGAGTTTCTGTTATTCCTAATTGCATCCGCTGTTAAAATATTTGTGTTCATTGGCGGCTGTACGCCCTTGGTTGGTTGTTGTATGCCATTGATTGATTGGTTGTATGCCTTTAGCTCGCCTCTTGGTCTAGACAAAAGCAATTATTTCTTCTGGCCCATCTCAGAGTTGCTGCTAATGAAGAACTAATTCATCTGTGCTAGAGCCAGAGCTCGCGTTGTAATCAAAAAGAACTGGTGCTAAGCAGGAAGTAGCATCAGTTTAGCACTGGAACCAGTTTTGTGGAAAAGGGGCTTCTCTAACTTTGTAATCAATTTCATTGCCTTCTTTTTGGTTGCCCCAACTATAGGTGGTCTGGTGAAGGGCTTTCAAAGCCACTGGCCAATAAAACCCTGGCATCCCACATTGATCGGATTTTCAAACACTGCTCATTCAGCTTCTGTTACTTTGCGTCTGTCTTTTCTTACACATTCACTCATAGCTAGGTGCAGTTAGCTCCACCATGGTATCTTGGAATCATAAAAGGTGATCATCTCTGGATACAGTGGTATTAAGGAAATTTACTCCGAAAACCATAGCTGAATTACAATATCCACCATGAGCTGCCTATGGGTTGCTGATCTGTCTTGAGGGATGTTCTTCTCTCCAGCATTGACAAAGTCGATGGTTCCTTTTGAACAGAGTAGTTACATTGCTGCTGTAGCTGAGATTACCACCCGAGTGCTCTCAACATTTAATCATGCTGCATTTCTTTGTAGTCGTTTAGGTCGTTTAGTTAGTAGTTAGCAACACTTTCTAATTTGTTGATCCCAGTCATGTTTAATTTAACTTCACTGCCACATCTTTTTAGGCAAAACAAGGCTTGATATTTTTTTGGCCAAACACAGTGGTCTCCCTGGTGTCAGCTTTCAAACAGCTTTTAAAAATATCACTTGACCCTCAAATAAAGTAGGACATGAAGAGTGACCCAGTAGTGTCAGTATGAAGCCCTGATTTCCAACAGAGCACCATTTTATTATCATCATTGTGTCTCATGTATTCTCACTTGTCTCAAACTGTATGTCCAGCTGTGTTTGCCATTTTTCAATTCTTCCTAAAAGCAGCCTTTGGTCTGAGAATGATAATAAAAAACATTTTTTTAAGACATCATGCACTTTAATCCTCCAGCAAGGAATAAAGGGTTCAGATTAAGCCCACAGCTGCTTTGCTAACTTTAGCTTTATCAGCATGTCACTTCTTTAGAGATTTTAAATAAAGAAGCTTATCATTATAAAAGTACATAGCTAATACATTGCATCCCTTTGCATCAGAATACATTGCACTAATGGTGGATATGAAGAAGCTCTCCCACAAATGTAATCAACAAGCACATTTGCTAAGAGTACTGCATATATCAGTTTGTGTTCTGGGGCTGTTTTTTGCAATAAGGCTAATGGACTTAAATGGTAAATAGATCCTGGGAGGAGATGGGATTAAGGCCACATCAACTGGGGGCAGCTAAAGCTTTTGCATCATCAACACGTCACTTGAGGATGTCAGCATGTCAAGCAATGTGAAAAGCTTTTGAAAAATACGACTGATCATATTATCCTACTTAGAGTTCCTCTGTTTCTCATCATGTCAAACTCAAAACCTGATCAAGAAAATAATGCTGACTGCTTTATCAAACTGAGGGCACTGGATCACTAACAAAGTCCTCCATCCTCTCTTTTTACACTTTTTATCTTTTTACTCTTATTTATCTTTTACTCTTATTTCCATCCTCATTGGAGTTTCTCTTGTTTTTCCCCTCATGTGTATCTGTTTCCCATTGAACTGAACACATCCCATCCATCCTGGTGACATGTAGCACTTACTGTGGACTCAGAATTGCAAGTTTGAGCCTTTCCGGAACTGCAACATGTGACTGAGTCCGGTTTAGGGGTTTAAAATCAGCTGCTGGCTGCTCCAGATCTGACTTTAGGTAGCTGGACAGATGAGTTTAATACCATGGAAAACAATGGGAAGGATAGCATATATGAAACCAAAATGTTTTGTTTTCATTTTCTCTATCTGTTCCACAGTTGACCATGACCTCTAGTGATCTGTTACATGGGACTGAAGAAGCACATCTGGTATTTTTATGTGCGTGTGTTTTTTATGGGTTGTGTGTGAGTTAAGCATCCCATCTGGCCATGCAAAAAATAAAAGAAAAACAAGGCTGAAGCCTGAAGCAGACGGCAGGAGGATGCTGTTGCTCATGTTGGTGAAGATGCTCATATCTGTTTAAGAGGAAAGAAAATATTTGCCCAAATACAAATAGCCACATTTTATGAATCCAGCTTATTGAAAAACACTCGTCCGAATTTAGACTTTCTATGAACTCACATATCAGTTCTAAAATGTTATATCTCACACAGCTGAATGCATCATTTCGGCCTGAGGTGGCCAGCTAACCCTGAGGAAAAGAACAGCAAAAAATAGCTGTCAAACACAGAAACACAGACGTTTGTGCACTGTTTTTGCTTTCGGCTATAAAGCTCAGCTCCTGATTACAAACTGCTCCCTCTCTTTCTTCTACTGTATTTGCCGCAATATTAAATGTTTGGGCAGTTGTTGAAAACATTTTTTTGATTGCGTGTTGTCTTGTAAAGTTTATGTCTACATGTTGCCTGAAGCGTTGAAGCCTCAAGCCTATGTTAATGAGCATCCATCTCTGTCACAGAAGCAGGGAAAAGTCTCTGTACAGTCATTTGTCTTCCTGGTGAATGACGTCATTTAAAAGGCTTAAAGTAATCGAGAGGATAAAGAGGGAGGTTAGATGCATTTAAATGTTACAACTATCTTATTTATTAATCTGATTATGATCAATTAAGAACATACAGGATTTTTTTTCTCGCCCAGTACAGCAGTTTTCTATGTATGGCTTTGCGTTAGTGAGCTGATATAGTAGACTCAATAAACTTCTCAATCTTTGAAGTGTTCTATGTTGATTTCATTTTCTTCTAGTTGTCCAATTTCCTATATTTCAATTTCCTGATTAACAACATGGATAAAATCCATACCTTAAACAGATTTTTTTTTTTAATTCTTAAAAAGAGTTTTTACTCTCAAATTCATTTAGTCTTACTCTAGATTAGATTTTGCACACACATACTGTAGCAACATGCCATCCACATGCACACATGCGTGGTAATGTTATGCATCATGAAATAATTCCCTTCCAGTTTTGCAGGTGTGTTTTAAATTTTGGTAGTGATCTGATGTTGGCTTGTTTTCATTTGCTTCTCAAACTTGACAGCTCTGGATTTGTCTGCATAGTGAATTAGTTGATTGTTTGAAGGGAAAAATCTTCTCTCTGTCAAACTTGTCAAACAAGACTATGCTCAGAAAACATGGAATTCATTCTTCTTGAATAAACAGTCTGTCAATTAAAATTTTGCTCATACATCTGCTTTCTTTGTTGCTAAACGAAGAGCAGCGTGTTACTTAGTTAAATGTATTTACAATGTGATTGTCTGTGCATACTGTAAAATTTATTTTGCTGAGGCAGATTAACAAATGATTGGAAAAGACTTGCAAATATGTTTTTTACGCATTTAACAATTTAAAAATGGGTTGTAAGAATGATTTTTTTAACAACAGCTTGTGTATTTTGCTTACTTGTTTGGACATATGGGTATTCATTAGAAATTTTAGCAATTCTTGAAAATTCAAATTATATAAATAAAAAACAGAAAACTGGAGAAAATGCCACCACAAACTGTAATAAGAAAAGCAGTTTCTGGAGAGGAATTAATAAGGACACCCTCTCATTTATTCCCACATAAAATGGCTAAAATCACACAGAGGTTTACCAGATCACGGACACATGATGAGAGCATCATTATTCAACATTTTCACGGAGGTTTGCCCTTTTGAAACCTCAGACAGTTACTTTGATGGGTTGCTAACTCTCAAAGAGACAGTGAGAAAAAAAGACTTGAATAGCTTCTGGTAAAGTCTGGTAAAGACTTTAAAGAGGTAACAAAATAAATTAAAATCAGTCATTCCGCTGCCTACAAGCGGAGGCTATTCAAAACAACTGTCAACATGCCCAGGTGTGGCTGTCCATGTTCACCCGCAAGATGGTAAAACCTGTATGCAAAAGCCCTAAAATGCCATCATGGGACCTACAGTAGGCTCTTTCTGCTGTTGATATGAAAGTGATGAAAATAGACTGCAAACTTTCATATGAGGTGTGCTAGAAAGTAACCTTTGCTCTCTAAGAAAAACATAAAGGTCACACTCAAGTGTGCCAGAAAGAACATAGACAAAGACCCGGACCTATAATGTTCTTTGGGACCAATTAGTCTAAAATCAATTCATTTGGAAACCAGAACAGAGGACATGTTTGACATAAACCAAATTCATCCTTCCAGGAAAATAAATCCCATTCCAACTGTGAAGCAAGGAGCTAGAAGTGTCATGGTATGAGGATGCTTTGCTGCTGCAGGACCTGGTCAGCTTACCATTATGGCATCTAGCATGAATTCTAAGAAGTATCAGAGGAGGCTTGAAGAAAATGTGAGACCATCTGTAAAATAATTAGAGCTCTGCCAGAAATGGACCCTGCAACATGACAATGACCCAGAACATAGCAGTGAATCCACCAAGGGCTGGCTGAGAATTAAGAAATGGGAACTCGGGCTGACTCAAAGCCGAGATCTTGATCTCATTGAGATGCTGTGGGTGATTTTACACGGGCTGAACATGAGAGAAATCAAACCTCTCCCAGCTGAAAGTGAAAAGTTGAACAAGCTCTTCTCAGACTGATATCAGAGACTGCTAGATGGCTACAAGACGTTTTTCACAAAAATTAGTTAATCTGATGGAGGAAACACTAGCTACTAAAACAAGGTAGATTTGTTGTGTTTACCTGTTACTGAGATAAAAAATACTTAAACATCAGCATGTGAACATTTGTTTTGAACGAATGAATATTTAATGGGGTGTCCTACTTTTTCCCATCACTGTATCTTCAACTCTGCTGGAGACTCTTTATAACTGGTAAATGTTTTTTAAATAAAAGTCTTACTTGATGAAAATTCAACCTCAGATTTCAGAAAGCTACCCCTTCACTCATAACACTAAGTCTAAATATACCAGTGTTACCAAAAGGGCTCTTTTTCAGGGCTATTTCCAGTGAGTTCATTGAAGTTATTTTTGGACAAAAATAATGTCTTTGAGACTTTACACCCTATTTTTTTTTTCTAACTTCTTCATCTCCAAACCAGACTACACAAAAACTACCCGGCTGACTTTCTAAAAAGTTGTGGAAGAGGTGTGTTTGCAGTTAATATAAAAGAGTTAGGGTCTCTGTGTCCAGAGCAACCTATGGTCACATATTCTTCATATCTAGGAATATCATCATGCATTTTATCTAGTCCTACCCTACTCCAACCCTTCTTTGTTTGGAGGTTTTATTAAAAGGTCTAAAAGCTTTTTACAGTTTACATTTTTCTTCTGTTCTAATTAAAACTGGTGCACAGTTTTAGCAGACCAAGCCTATCGAAAGTTATCCAATGTAGTCTTTCTTTTCAAAATGTTTGGTCTGAGGCAATACAATTATCTCAGAATTCTGAGCAATAATTTTCCAACTCCAGCTCACAACTCATGAGATGTTAATATTTTACACCTAATTTAGCATGGATTATGTCTTTTAAAAATGGTATTTATTTGCACCATCATGCTCCATCTTCATGTTTAGGCATTGAAAGCTCTAAAGGAGTGCAAACAAGGATTCCCTAGCTTTATACATGTTGCTTACTGAGCAATGAAACTGAATGTAATGCAAGAAGCCTAATTACCTTGTGAGCTCAAAAATAAACCATTTCCCCCAATCAAATACCTCTTTATCTCTACACAACTATTTTATCCCCTAAAAATATCCTGTTATTACAATATAACAACCTCCATTTTCTCGTGATATCTTGTTTCATTTTGCATGTGATAAATAAATGTGGTTTTAAAAATGTTCAATTATGGACTTGTGTTAACAGTAGAAAAATGCTATATTCAACCTATGCTGCTTATGTTACATCCGAGCTCAAAGTTATTTCTAAGCCAAGTTAAATTTTACAGTACTTTCATGCAATTCAGAACTTTTTTCTTATAAGAAATTGATGTAATAATCTTTTCAAAACATAATAAAAGAATATAGTGTGAGCTTTGAAAGACATTATCTGTTTAAGTTACATTTTATTTAAACAAAAACATGGTAAAAAATTGTTTATAACTTTTTCAACAGATGGAAAAATCTCTCTGATTGTGTCCCTCTTGATGCCTTGTGGGGGGTGCTCCAGGAGTATGGAATCGGGGGCCCTTTATTAGGGGCCATCCGGTCCCTGTACAAGCGGAGCAGGAGTTTGGTCCGCATTGCCGGCACTAAGTCGGACCTGTTCCCGGTGCATGTTGGACTCCGGCAGGGCTGCCCTTTGTCACCGGTCCTGTTCATAACTTTTATGGACAGGATTTCTAAACACAGCCAAGGGCCGGAGGGGGTCTGGTTTGGGGACCAGTGGATTTCGTCTCTTCTTTTTGCAGATGACGTGGTCCTGCTGGCCCCCTCTAGCCAAGACCTACAGCATGCGCTGGGGCGGTTCGCAGCCGAGTGTGAAGCAGCTGGGATGAGGATCAGCTCCTCCAAGTCAGAGGCCATGGTTCTCGACTGGAAAAGGGTGGCTTGTCCTCTTCAGGTTGAAGGGGAGTTCCTGCCTCAAGTGGAGGAGTTCAAGTATCTCGGGGTCTTGTTCAGGAGTGAGGGAAGAATGGAGCGGGAGATCGGCAGACGGATCGGTGGGGCTGCTGCAGTAATGGGGGCGCTGTGCCGGTCCGTTGTGGTGAAGAGAGAGCTGAGCCGAAAAGCGAAGCTCTCGATTTACCGGTCGGTCTACGTTCCTACCCTCACCTATGGCCACGAACTTTGGGTCATGACCGGAAAAACGTGATCCCAGATACAAGCGGCTGGAATGAGCTTCCTCCATAGGGTGGCCGGGCACTCCCTTAGAGATAGGGTGAGGAGCTCGGCCATCCGGGAGGGGCTCGGAGTAGAGCCGCTGCTCCTCCACATCGAGAGGAGCCAGTTGAGGTGGCTCGGGCATCTATACCGGATGCCTCCTGGACGCCTTCCTCGGGAGGTGTTCCGGGCACGTCCCACCGGGAGGAGGCCCAGGGGACGGCCCAGGACACGCTGGAGGGACTATGTCTCTCGGCTGGCCTGGGAACGCCTTGGGTTCCCCCCGGAGGAGCTGGAGGAGGTGTCTGGGGAGAGGGACGTCTGGGTATCTCTGCTGAGTCTGCTGCGGATAAGCGGAAGACGACGAGTACGAGTACGAGTACTCTCATGGCATATAGCAACTAAATCCTTCTCATAATTGCTGACCAGCGTTTTGCATTTTTCAACTGGTATTTTGATGATTCATTGTTCTTGCTAAGCTCCAAGAGAGCTCCTAAGAAAATAACAGATGTGCTCTTCCAGCTATGTGCTAGATTTCTGGTCTGTCTGTCTTTACTCTGTATTGGCTTAGGCAGTCTAGATTACAGCACTACTTTAAATCTAACCACTGGTGTAAACAATTTTAGGCTTAACTGTGCATGTATTGCAGCCAATTAAGCTAGTTTTTGCAATGCTTTCTCTGATCCACATTCTTTTTAAGTACCTCCCAGGATCTGAAGGTTTTCAACAAGTTATCTAACTAACTCTATACTGAGCTCCATACGGAACCAAAAAAGTTTGTGTTCCACAAACAAACAAACTTTTCTTTCCATACTTTAGTTTAAAAAAGTGACAATGCCAGTTACACCTATAACAAGCTTTCCATCTATGTTCTGTTTTAGTCTCGGTGCAGTTTACTTTGCCTTGTAATGCTTATGGATTTTAAGAGCTACTTTTTCTCCTCTGCTGACTCAAACCACTCAACAAAGGGACATCTCATTCTATGTGCCAGCTCAGAGGGATAGGGATAAGTGCTCACACCAAGAAAGACAGTGTGCTTATTTTGTGACATTCTATCTGAACTCTTTGCTTACTGTTTTTCGTTTTTGCTGGTATTTCATTGAAGGGCCGCCATCATTGCTGACTTTAGACCATACCAATATAGGTACCAAGACAAGAGAGTTTCCCTCATCTACAGTGTCCCCGCCCCCAGCAGAGGCACACTGTGTACTTGGCACAGGAAGCGTTGCTATCACATTTTGTGTCACAGCCCCACAGTTATATTAAATGTGAGAGGAGACCGAGCAGTCTGGGAAATATGAGTCAGTCTTTTGAAAACTCTGCAAAAATCAACTCATCCTTTTTGAGCAGGAGCTTCAGAGAATGCTTCTCTCATTTTATCTGCTAAGGTAAAAATAGAAAGAAAGAATAAGATGTCAAAAAATGCTGCTAAGCTTACCTTCGCCTCCTTGTTGGGTGCCTCTTACCCTTAGCTAATGCAGAATGCCATCCTAGCTATACCAAGTTTGTTTCTTGATGTTCCATTAAGGGTTTATTTTTATCCTCCTACATTACTTCTCCTTTTATTCTTTGCTAATCCATTTGCCTTCACATTCTGAAAGCAGTTTATACGAGGCCATAACGTTGCTGCAGAAACAGCAAAATAAAATAAAGCTAATCGGTGAATTTAGGTCAGCGTACCTTGTTAAATACAAATGACAAATGCAGGACTGCTGTTATTTTGAGTGCCAACTAATTTAAATAAAATTCAATTAATAATTATTTCATCACTTGGGGGCACTCATAGACTGTGTTTAGAGTATCGAACTCTCATTCAAAAGTAGTCAGGTGATCAACACACGTAAAAAAATTAGATATTAATATAACAGCAGAAACTCACTTATTTTGTCTGTATGCAGGTATTTTAAAATATCCCCGAAATAATCCATAATTATTTAACTTTAAATAAAAACAATGTTGAAGGGACAGAGATTACTCTGTTTAGTTTAAAAGGTTTCTTAAAGATAATGAAAATGAAAAATTCCCCCTAAAAGACATAAGCAAGCCAAATTGTATGTAATTTGCATAAAACAGCAAAAGTTATGCAAAAAAAATGTCAACAGACCCCAGGGTGGTTAAATGCCAATGAATGTAGGAATACAACCTAGCCTAAGTAGCATTCTGTGTCTTGTGCACATGAAAAGGTATGAGCTTGATCAGGTTTGCAAAAAACGCAGTATGCTACTTAACTAATAAACATTAAACCTTTCTGTAGGCTCATCTGAGTTCTCAGTACATTTACCGAACCACAGAGCTCAAATCGCAGTTTATGTAAGAATCCTCTAAAGTTATCACTGCTTTAAAGAATAAATTCAGATCAGTACTGTAAGGTACATCTCCATTTAAAAAATATAGCATAAGCAAATCAGGTCTGTTTAATCTAATGTCAGTTGGCACAGTGGACTAGGAGCTTCCTCTCTTCCTCTGAAAGCAGCTGTGGTAAAGACGTAAGCTTCTCAATTAGCTTGAGATTGGTTTGAGTGAGTCAGGCTCATGTAATAATGTCAAAGTGGTTAAGCCCCCGGGCATCTTTAAAGAGCTTTCAGCTGCCACACAGCGAAGAGTGAGGAGGAGAGGGAGAGGATTGAAGGAAGCAGAAAGTGACACAGAGACCTTTTTTCGGAATAACTAGTAGATGGAGAGGGCGGAGGGGAAGCTATCTTATTAGGTTAAATTGACACACAGTGGCAATTAAGTATGTGCGAATAGTGGGGACAGGGAAAAAAACAGGACGTTAGTGATCTCACACCAGCAAACACAGCTCAGAGTTAGAGATGAGTAAGCTTTATTTTCGTGGATTTGCCGACGCCTGAGTGCTTCTAAAGCCTTTGGCAAAAATATTGTAATGTTTTCAGCTCTTCAAAGGAATTTCCCTTTGCTTCTGGGTTACATTAGAGAGGAATAAAAGAGTTGGGGTTATTATGGGTGACGTATTGAACTCTACTTGGCATTATCTATGTGATTGAATAAATCTGTGGGGATGGTAAGAAAAAAAGCTGACCTGTTCAGTGGAGAAGTTTACTTCAGAAGCTTTTGTTGCATTTGACTTTTGGTGAGAAAAAGAAGAGTAATATTTTGTATCAAGACTCAACTATACAACATCTATTATATGCTTTAGTTCTGTCTGCTTGTTTTGGTAATGTTCATGTAAAATTAATAAATTTTACCCCTGCAACTTAAAATAAAAATACTAAGTTGTCTTTGGCTGCACAGATTTGTTTTCATCAAGGTTAAAGTGATACTGTTCCAAATGGAGACTTTTTGCCCTGCTAAATAGGTGTGCATTATGTAAATTAGTGCTCATAGCATTTAGTCTGATCATGCTGATTGCTTTTTCAGCCAGAGTAATTACATATCTCTCACCTGTGAATCCTCAGGATTAGCCAAACTCACATGAGATGTGCACTGCTGTTTAGTAATCACCCATCAAGGTCAGAGAGCCAGAGAGAAAAAGACAGCACCTTATCCTCATCTTGTTTTCTCCTTGAATCAGTTAAATCATCCTTAACCTCAGCTGCAGAACACTTCCACTGACAAATTTGATAATCAGTGAATCTCTTACTGACATTCTACGGTTGATTTACAGACTCTTAAAATGGCTTCTGGAAGATGAGGGTTGAGGCTGGGTCCTTCCTCAGCAACGTTGCACACCTGATTGTGAATGTGCACTGAGTGATATCTATCCTCTCCTCTGGATACTCTAGATAAATTAAAACCAGTATATCATGCTTTCTTTGTCATGACTGGACAATTAGACGCGAGGATATGCATCTAGAAACTTGTGATTATATGTGTTATTCTTGTGCTGATTACAAAAACACACAAGATAGGAACTACTGCTCCCAGACATTTCCTACTGGCCATACATAAGCTCATACCCATTAAGACAAAGATTTTTTTAAATGTAGTGTCATTTAGAGAACCCATAAATGCTGCACATATGTGCCACAGCTACAGAACATAAGCAAGTAATGTCTCAGCAATAACCTGATGATGTTCTCTCATGCTGTGCTATGCAGACACTTTGTCAGCACTGAAAAAGATTCACTTACCTTGGCATGGTGAGGGGTTCTAACTAATGGCTGACTATCTTACATTCTTAATAATTTAGCTAATAGTTATTTGACCACTTAGGGTCACTCATAGACTCTGTCAGGTGATCATTAAGTATGGAAAATAATTAAATATATGAGACAGTGAGGTCCTGTAAATACTAACCTGCACCATCCTGATGCAGTTACAAACTGTGCATTTTACAACCTTTGTCGCAATACACACCCAATTTACAAAACAGGGGTGCATTATTTTTTTATTTTTTATAACCGTGTCCTGTGCGGCAGAGTAGTGCTCAGAATTGTTGTCTGAGTGCCAAGAAAAAGCCCAACAGATTTACTTTCATAAGTGGAGCATTACGGTTAACGCTTTAATGCTCTGTTTGATATTTATAAAAGAAACTTTATTAGAAACTGCTTTGGGATTATTTCAATTGTTACAGAGACAGAAAGGAAAAGGAAAAAATAAGAAGCACGAAAGAGAGAGTGGCGGGGTAAAAAGGTAAAGGGGAAGGAGAAAAGAATGGATGAGAGAAAGAAAAATGAAGGGAATACAAGACCCTGCAAGACCCTGCTCTGCCGACAGAGCCCAGGGGTCCAGGCCCCGGCAAGCAGCCACTGGGAGCCACCGGCGCACACCAGGGCACCCAGCCCCGGACACCGAGAACCACAAGTACACCAGTGGACTGAGACATCAACCACCGGCAGGAAATTGGCCCCACATTTGATGGGGGGCCTGAACTTATCCAGGAGAGGGAGCAGTCCAAGACCCAACCTGACATAAAAAACAGGCACACACAGTCACAATCACACATTCCCACCCTCAAGCGTACACATAAAAACACTCACATCCACGAACCCAACGTAAAGACAAACAATAATGGACGTCGTACACTCACTCACACTCCCCATACATACTCAACAGGTGTGCATTATAAGGACCCCGTATACTTTACATACAAGACAGGACTTGATGCTTATTAAAATAGGTTTTATTTCATCACGTTCGGAGCCACATAAAACGTGTTTTTAGATATGCCAAAATACATGGCAGGTTAGGAAACATTACCATAACCTTTTCATACAGCCTGACTGTATTAGGTTTTTACTTTACTGCAGAAGTAATAAGTCTGGTTATATGAAACCACAGTGTGCATAAGCTGGATTTTTGTGATTTGTTTTAATTTACAATTTAGAGTAGTATGCACAGAGCTGTGTTATCGGTGTAAAGATGGAACCAGATCAACTGATTCTTCACTGAGAAGATCCATTTTTGTAGCAATATTCCCTTCTTAGCATTTCCAGTGAAGTAGCTTAGAACACTTGAACCTGTCAGAGTTCCTGTACAAAATCATCCATCTATTTTCTATACCCACTTCCTCCGTACAGGGTAGCGGAGGAGCTGGTGCCTATCTCCTGTGGTCTACAGGTGTAAGGCAGGGTACAGCCTGGACAGGTCACAGTCCATCTCAGAGCAGCACAGAGACATACGGGATAAACAAGCACACACCCATTCATACCTAAGGGCAAATTAGAGACACCACTGAACCCAACTTTCATGTTTTTGGACTGTGGGAGGAAGCCGGAGTACCCGGAGAGAACCGATGCGTGCACGGTGACAACATGCAAACAGACCCCCGGCGGGGAGTTGAACCCAGGACCTTCTTGCTTCAAGGCAACAGTGCTACAAATTTTGCTACTGTACAGCTCATGCAAAATCATATACAATACAATCCTATGAGCAGCAGAGATAAAAAATAAAATAATTTCTAAGTAATTATATTGTAATTTTAAATGTCAAACATTGATTAGTTTTGGAGGTATAATTATTGTCTTTAAAACTGTTGTTTCCAAACATTTTATTTTTTTGATCAGCTACCACAAACCAGAGTTTCAATCATCTACTAGATAAATTCATCAATGCATGGAAGCTGAAATCAGAGAAGTGGAATTTTGAAGTAAATATATTGTCTCCAATATAATATTATTTAGTGAAAACAATCAATTTTTAACAACATCCTGATTAATATATTAGAGTCAGACTGTTTAAAAACTTGACTGTTAGGTTAATCTGTTACTCTGTGCCCATGTGTGTGCCTGCGTTTATGTTTGTGTGCGTGTGCATGGTTGTTATTTCTGTGTGGACGGGGTGCACACCACTTCTCGCCCAATGACAGCTGGAGATAGGCACCAGCCTGCCACGACCCTGCCAGAATCATGTTTGGATGCATGTATGGACGATAGCTGAATTGATGGATGGATTTAAATCCTGAATTCAACGTAATGTTGAATGTATTGGAATGAATTGTTGATATCATTGGATATTAATTAGACCAGCCCTCTATGATTTCAGATAATAGTATATCATATGATTAATAATTAAATTTTTCACTTTATTATAAATTACTTCAGGACCTGTTTTTCACTTCAGAGAGGTTCTTTTTTAACTTCAGTTCCCATATGGATCACCTCTGAAAAAAGTATATTCAGATAGGTTTAAATTAGCCATTGCATTAGGTTGTTGATGCAGCCAAACTAGCCACTGGGCGTGCTTTATGCAAATGTGCCTCATGATGATGTAGATAAGGGTGGGAAACTGCCAGCAAGGGGTTTGATGTGGACTTTTATGTTACTATGAACTCATTTTAATCACACAAAAGCTGCAGGAGTAAGCCATTAAAACCCTAAGCAATGTAGGGTATATCCAATGATCAGGTTTTTTTTTTTTTTTAAATGCACCATGATGAGCAATCGACCTGGAGAAAATGAGCTGCTCATGATGACTGCTAAGACAAAAGCCATGACTGCAGTGCATCATTTGCTGCTTCGATGAGGTCCACTGAGACAGTGTCACAGATGCTGAAAGAAAGATCTGAGACACTTTTTGATTCAGCTAACAGGCTCTAGTCAAGAGGAGCAATAATTTCCAGAAGAAGTCAAATCATGCTTTGTCCTGATTGGTGACACCTCAACTTTTTGCTTCCTGGTTTATGTCATTATTTAATATTATCTTCTAAATTGTCAAGATAGTTTTTAAACCCCATAGTCACTGAGTCCTAGATTTCATATACCCAGAGAGAATGGTGGCTACTGTTTCTTACAAATACCTCATACCTCTTAAACCTTTTCACAGCCTTAAACTTCATTGGGGTTGCTACACAGTCTTAAAGTGTCTGGTCACATTTGAGATTTACTTTAATAGTTTTCCAGGTCTGGATAAGTATGTGAACAGAGTATATAGAAAAATGTTTTGTGTTCCAAAGTCTGTCTTTCTTAATTATAGTCCAACAATGCTTATTAAATGCTGTGGTTTTCACTTTCAGTTAATAATTTTGACATGCTTTATCTTTTAATTGCCCAAATCACAACTTAATTGTAACATGTTACCCATCAGTATTTTGGTTGTTGACTGGCTGGATGAATAAATCATTAAAGGGGCCATTGTGCTACCCAGTTTGTGTTTAGACAGCCTTAAATTCAGGTTCAGCTGCACCTGTGGCTCATTAGCTGGGACAAATGTCAAACAATGTACTAAAACTGCTATTTTTAGGAAATCTTAAAAAATTTCACAAACTTGAAAAATCAGCTTTTATTAGAGCATACTTTTAGTGTAGTTTGCTATAGCATTTTATTTAATCTGTTGATTTGTTCTTCATTTTGAAATAAAGGGGATCTGAGTTAGCTTAAAAAATGCAAAAGGAGTGAAATGGCCCAATAACAGAATCCAACAATCTGAAGTCAGTTCTTGCATTGTCTTTTTTCACTATGGTCACAACTACTATTTAAGCAGGTTCAATGTTAATATGTTGCACCAAAATGACCAGAATGTGACAAAAAGTAAAGGAAAATAGTTTTAGAAAAAATAGGGTAGGAACCCTGCTTCAGTTTTAGACCTACACAAAGTAGAGCATAATTGTAAAGTAGAAGGAAAATAAGAGATTGTTTAAAAATTTTTTGTACAAAATATTCTGAAACAAAAGCATTTGAAGGGATCAATGAAATAGTTTTACCCTTCAAATTTTTTTATTATTTAATATTCTTTTGGATTCTAGAATTTAGGACGTAACTGCATTTGTTTCAGAAAAATGAATCATTAAAAATACATTTAGGCAGACAAAACAGATTGAAATAATAAATAAAATGGATTTTAGAGGGCACTATATTTCCATAGATCTTCTAAGTCAATACTTTGAACCACCTTTTGCTGCAAGAACAGCTTGAAGTCTTTGTTGTATCTGTATTTATGTCTCTAGCAGCTTTGCAGCTAGACGGAAGGTATTCCGCTTTCTGCTTTGTAAAATTGCTGTAACTCAGATTGGATGGAGAACCTCTGAGAATTTAATTCTCAACTAGATTTAGATGTGGACTTTAACTGGGGCATTGTAACACGTGGATATACTTCTGATTTCACCAGAGCAGATTCTTCCACATATTTGCTGTGCCCCCTACATGTCTTAGGGCAAGGCTCAAACTGTTTTTCTTCCACCAGTGGCTAAAGGAGACATATCCACGCTGTACATCTCAGATTTTTATTTTATGAATTTGTTTCGTTCTACTTACCAGTTACGGAGAGTGCTTTGGATTGGTCTATAACCTAAAGAAATCCAATAAAATATGTTGAAATGTAGTTCAAGTATAAGGCACTTCAGAGATAAAATCCATTTTCAGCATTTAATAAATTCAGATTGTTTAAAAATTTAAGATGACAGAAGAAGCTTAGTGATCATTTTGGGCCTTCTTCTCATTTCTCTTGAACAAAGCACTTCAACAGCACTGAAGTTGAAATCTTCATGTGACATCTGAGGGCTTGTAGAAATTATTACAGCTCAAGTAGCTAATAGACCAAAAACATTTAAATCTACTGATTTACATTTTAAAATGTGACTGAAAGCCTTAAAATACCATATCTGTTCAAATAACTGCACTATTTCTAATTGCAGTTAGCTCAAATTCTCACAACTCGTCAAAGGAACAGATTATCATCCAGCCAAGTCTTAATGTCTCCTTTACTGTTCTTTGAATTAGTCTGCTCGTGAGCCCAAATCTGCAGCATGGCATCAAAGGTACTCAGCGCGCGCCCACTTTGTTGTGTGCTACCAAGATGTAGACCTTGCTGAGCTTCAGAAGCTGTCTAAGCTTCAAAAGAAATTTCAAGTATTGCAAGCATAACTGACACAAGCACGATGCGCTCCTGCACATTGTGAGAAGCATACATTTTCAGACATCAGCCCCAAAAACCTAATGTTTTGGTTCTATTCATCATCAAATAACACACACATTTGGTTGTAACACCACCAAAGAGGGCCTGCACAACCAGGTGTGATATGACATGCCAGCCATGTGCCACAGGCTGTGTGAATCGATTGAAAAGCGATATAAAGGTTACATCAGAGCTCCATAGAGACAAATGCATATCTGTATGCAGCCTGGGTCTCTTTTTTTCATCCAGTATGAAGGCGTTTGCAGTGATCACTAATCAGTACATTAACACAGAACATTGACTGAAGTAAACAAATCTAGCGATTACACAAAATACACTGTTACACTGATCAGTTTCCAGATATTTGGGAATCACAACATCTTTCAATACCTTGCAAAAATATTCATAACTCCTAACTTTTTCACATTTTGTCACTTTACAACTACAATCTTCAATGTATTCTTGAGCACAAGAAAGTCCCTGTCAGGAATTGCATAAAGGAAAACAGGAGATATTGCTCTTAAACAGTTTTTAGTTAAAGTACCACCTTTAAAAATGAAAATGCAACACAAAAATAAAAGATTTAAACAAAAAAAAACAATTACAATGAAGTTGGGACATTTTGTAAAACATAAATAAAAGCAGAATACAATGGTTTGCAAATTCTGTTCAACCTATATGCAATTGAACACACTACAAAGACAAAATATTTAATATTAAAACTGATAAACTTTATTGTTTTTTGCAAATATTCACTCATTTTTAAATTTGCTTGCAACACGTTCCAAAAAGCCGGAACTGGTGCAATACCCGATAGGTGTTCGGGAACCGAGGACACTAATTGTTGAGGCTTTGTAGGTGAAATTCTTCTCCATTCTTGTTTGATGTAAAACTTCAGTTGCTCGCCAGTCCAGGACCTCCGTTGTTGTATTTTGCTCTTCATAATGCGCCACACATTTTCAATGGGAGACAGATCTTGACTGCAGACAGGCCAGTCTAGTACCTGGCCTGTATGAAGCCACGCTGTTGTAACACGTACAGAATGTGGCTTGGCATTGTCTTGCTGAAATTAGCAGGAATGTCCCTGAAAATGACGCAGCTTAGATGGCAGCATATGTTGCTCCAAAATTTGTATGTACCTTTCAGCTTTAATGGTGTCTTAACATATGTGCAAATTATCCATGCCATGGTCATTAACACACCCCCATACCATCATAGATGCTGGCTTTTGAACTTTGTGCTAATAACAATTGGTATAGTCCTTTTCTTCTTTAGCCCAGACAACAATTTGAAATGTGTACTCATCAGACCACAGCAGACTTTTCCACTTTGTGTCAGTCCATCTCAGATGAGCTCAGGCCCAGAGAAGGTGAAGGCGTTTCTGGGTGTTGTTGATATCTGGCTTTTGGTTTGGATGGTCGAGTTTTAACTTGCACTTATAGATGTAGCAAGGAACTGTGTTAACCGAGAATGGTTTTCTGAAGTGTTCCTGAGCCCACATTGTATTATCTGTTACAAAATGATGTCGGCTTTTTAATGCAGTGCCTTCCAAAGGATCGAAGGTCACTGGCATTCAGTGTTCGTTTTCTGCCTGCTTATGTGTTATTATGTTATTTCTAGCTTTAGATTGCATCCAGTAAAGTTAATATAAAAAACATGAGCATTTCCTGCACCACTGTCCAGTTAAAATGAGCATAGTTTCTCACTCCAAAATCTTTCTTCACTTACCTCCAGTTGCTTGCATTGGCTTGATGTTGAGTTTTTAACTGCAGATAGTTTACATAGTTGCAAACAAAGTTTACACTGTAAAATACAGTTGTTGCCTTTCTTGTATTTATAGTTAAACTGTATGGCCATGTCTTTTCTTATTTTTCTTGCAGGTCAACTTTAACTGTACTTGATGGGTTTTTTGCTGGAACTACTAGCATCTGATTGATGTGCCTCCATGTTGGGATCTGATTACTAACCCAGTCGACGGGTCACTGCTGTTGCTTCCGGTGTTTTTTTTGTTTTGTTTGTTTTTTATTATTTCATGTCATTTATTTTAATTAGTAATGGATGGGGTTTCAAATGTAGCAGAGTAAAATACAGTTCAACGTTTGTAAACTACTTAAAAAAGTATGAAGTTCAGACAAATTGTACTTAATTACAATAACGCAAGGCGTCCAGGAGGCATCCGGTATAGATGCCCGAGCCACCTCAACTGGCTCCTTTCGATGTGGAGTAGCAGCGACTCTACTCCGAGCTCCTCCCGAATGGCCGAGCTCCTCACCCTATCTCTGAGGGAGTGCCTGGCCACCCTACGGAGGAAGCTCATTTCAGCCGCTTGTATCTGGGATCACGTTTTTTCGGTCATGACCCAAAGTTCGTGGCCATAGGTGAGGGTAGGAACGTAGACCGACCGGTAAATCGAGAGCTTCGCTTTTCAGCTCAGCTTTCTCTTCACCACAACGGACCGGCACAGCGCCCCCATTACTGCGGCAGCCCCACCGATCCGTCTGTCGATCTCCCGCTCCATTCTTCCCTCACTCGTGAACAAGACCCCGAGATACTTGAACTCCTCCACTTGAGGCAGGAACTCCCCTCCAACCTGAAGAGGACAAGCCACCCTTTTCCGGTTGAGTACCATGGCCTCTGACTTGGAGGAGCTGATCCTCATCCCAGCTGCTTCACACTCGGCTGCGAACCGCCCCAGCGCATGCTGTAGGTCTTGGCTAGAGGGGGCCAGCAGGACCACGTCATCTGCAAAAAGAAGAGACGAAATCCACTGGTCCCCAAACCAGACCCCCTCCGGCCCTTGGCTGTGTTTAGAAATCCTGTCCATAAAAGTTATGAACAGGACCGGTGACAAAGGGCAGCCCTGCCGGAGTCCAACATGCACCGGGAACAGGTCCGACTTAGTGCCGGCAATGCGGACCAAACTCCTGCTCCGCTCGTACAGGGACCGGATGGCCCCTAATAAAGGGCCCCCGATTCCATACTCCTGGAGCACCCCCCACAAGGCATCACGAGGGACACAGTCGAATGCCTTCTCCAGGTCCACAAAACACATGTGAACCGGTTGGGCAAACTCCCATTAACCCTCGAGTACCCTGTAGAGGGTATAGAGCTGGTCCAGTGTTCCACGGCCGGGACGAAAACCACACTGCTCCTCCTGAAGCCGAGGTTCGACTATCGGCCGGACTCTCCTCTCCAATACCCTGGCGTAGGCCTTACCAGGGAGGCTGAGGAGTGTGATCCCCCTGTAGTTGGCACACACCCTCCCTCCTTCTTATGAAGGGGGACCACCACCCCGGTCTGCCAGTCCAGAGGCACTGTCCCGGACCGCCATGCAATGTTGAAGAGGCGTGTCAACCATGACAGCCCCACAACATCCAGAGATTTGAGGTACTCAGGGCGGATCTCATCCACCCCCGAAGCCTTGCCACCGCGGAGCTTTTTAACCACCTCAGTGGAGGTGCAAAACGCACTGAAGTAAAATTTCAATTGCTTTATTCGGAATTCGATTTCTCTGTCTAGACACAACGTCTTACTGTGACTGTTCTAATGAACAATGGAGGGATCAGCACGTCTGATGGGCCACTGAGTTGCATGGCAGCTGCACTCGATGTAGCGGCTGGAGTGGGCGGTTGCCCGGTACTTGTACATTCGTTCAGGGCACAAAGTTGCAGTTTCAATGCTGTCTTTTTCAGGCAGTGGGGAAAAACCTATTTGTCATTGTAAGCAGACACTATCTCTTCTTGGGGAATCTATTCTCAGATTTTTTCTGCAGGAGCTCAAGCAGCCAGGTTCAGGCTACTGGTGTATTCCTAGGTTTTCATTGAAGATGCAGTCTTTTGCTCGACCAGATCAGGACGTTCACACGTGCGTTTTCCACAATGCAGCCTGTGGAGAGGACCAGGCAATTAGAAACAAATAATGCTGCACAGCAGAGGTTTGTAGCTCTATGACATCAGGGTATTCCAGCTGTGACTCCACCTCCTGGGTGCTGTCATGAAAATGGCTTAATGCTGTACATTCTGGAATTCAGATTTTTTTACCAGTTTCTTTTGCTCTCTCTGTGGTTCAGTCCTTTTTCCCTCCGAACACACCACTATGTTTCACTGTGGGGACAATGTCTTCAGGGTAATGTGCTATTTTTCCACCACACGTAGCACTTTGTATGTAGGTGAAATGTTAGGTTTTGTTCTCTGATCAGAGCAGCTTCTTTCACATATTTGCTATGTCCCCTATGCGGCTTGTGGCAAACTGCAAATGGCTCATCTTATATCTTTAATTCAACAATGGCTTTCTTTTACACACTTTTCCACAAAGACCAGATTTGTGGAATACGTGACTCATAGTTGTCCTGTACACCTTTTATTCCTTCACGAGCTGAGGATTTCTGCAACTCCTCCAAAGTTACCATGGGCCTCTTACTGCTTCTCTCAATGCTCCCCTTGTTCAGCCATGTCTTGTTAGATTTGAATCTCTTTCCATTTTCGGATAACGAATTGAACAGTGCTTTGTGGGATCCGAAGCTTGGTTTGTTGTTTTTTAACCTAAGCCTGCTTTAAGCACCCCCACAACTTGACCTGTCTACTGTGTTTCATGGTCTTCATGATGCTGTTCATTCACTAAACAGCTGAGGCTTTCACAGAACAGCTGCATTTATGCTAAGATTAAATTACACACAGATATACTTTATTTAGGGAAGTAAAGCAGGGCTTAGTACATACGCATGCTATTCTTTTCCGATTTGCATTTTTTAAAATGTACATTTGTTAATATTCAGTTTTATTCATTATTTCGTCCTTAATGTTAAGGTACGGTTTGGTTAATCTAGCTTAGTTTCTGCTAACAACATAATCTTCTGCTGTGACACAAATAAAATGATGGTGTTTTTTTCCAGTATGAACAAATGGTATATTTTATATTCTTGAAGGAACAGTTGCACATAATCAGTTTGCTGCTAATCTACAACAGGAGGTTGAGGCAGGGCTCAGGGATAGTCCATATTTGTTAAAAGAAAAAACAAAACAGTAAAGAGTTCACGGCTTAAAGAAATAGTCTATAGCCATCCTGTATTAGCTTGCATGGCCAATTGTCCTCCTCTCTTCACTTAAAAAGATTTACAGAAGCTGCTTATTTTTTGTCACAGTCTCTCTGAATATAGCATGTATGTAGCAAATATAATTGGATTGTTTTGTTTCTGAGATTGTAAAGAATGGGGTACTTCCAAAAGAAGTATTATGTGTGCTGTCATTTTCATATCAAACAGGCATAAAATAAGAATTCTGATGCATCCTGTCTTTGGGGACCTCAAGCTCAAGGAAGCTTAAATTAACTGCATGTCAATGAGTCACACATCAGGCTTCCAATATTTGATGAAGATGTTTGGCATTTGATCATCTCTATTGCCTCAGTGTCCTTTAAAATGCTTTTTATATAAGGCTGCTTGTGTGAGAAGGAATGATGAAAATAGCAGTTTTCAGACAGCTGGTGAATTTAAGCTGCTATGCGGTATAGAAAGCAAAGGACACTTTAATGGAAGCATATAAACATGCACACCGGCCTTCTGCTGTCATGCTGGTCTAACAGGCTAGTGTTCCAGCTCAATAAACTAGACACTCTGCCCTTACTCTGAGTGGTCTTTCTTTAACTATGAATATCCCATGGGTTTTTACAGTAGTCCTCTCTGTTCTTGTCCTACTTTCCAACGTGCCACTCCTCCCTCCTGGTTTGTCTGTTAAATGTGACATGCTTGCTGCCCTTTCACCGACCTCTCAGAGTTAGCAGACAGCAGAGGAAGCAGAGCAGCTCGGTCTGTAGGCATCCGTCTTCTTTGGCTCTGTAAAATTTAATTTACTGACACTCATGCATCTTTTGCTTCCCATAAATCTGAGCTGTCTGGTCAGGTGCTGCAAGCATGTCATTTGTTTCACTTAAGGTGCTGTCGTATAGCCATCTCTCCACCATTCTCTCCTTTCAAATGGCTTGACACTCATAAAGGAGATCATGACGCAATGTCCAGGTCTAACAATGTGGCCGGGGCAGGTTAGGGAATGAGGTTCGACTTTTTGCCTCTAGCAGCCATTCTATAGACAAACAATGGGTTGAATTACAAATCACTGTCACAGCTAGGGTGTTGGCGTTACTTTCAGCAATATCTTAGACAACATTATGGCTAATTCAGTTTATCAAATCATTGGTAATGCTCTGGGCATCAATGGTCTGTAATTGAATGTACCCTGTTCGCTTACACATATGAATCTATGTCTCCCACTGGGGATTAAAAATTTCCTTTGAGCTTCACCCTGCAATAAAGACAGAAGAGAGCATAATAAAAGTAATTGCAGTTTAATGGATGCTCCCTGCCAGATTAAGTGGAAACGCAGGTTTCATATTGCATCGTCATTTTCACTGAAACCTCTCCCGGCTCTTTCTGCCTATATTTTATAGTCCAGCCCCATCCAGACATAGGAAATAATCTTGTTACCAGCAAGACCACACTTTCACACAGTGGTTGGCCTGATGTGAACACTTAAACCTGTGGCTTACTTGCCTTTATCCACGACAACACTGAGCAGGCTTGCTGAGTAAGAGAATGATGTGGTTTTTCTGTGATGGCTTTGTGGATGAATGTGTCTCGCTTGTTTACAGCACTTGTCTGTCTGTCTGTTTCCTGTCAAACAGTCTACGGTTTTAACTGAGGAGAGGAGGTTAACTGTTAACCGTTTTACCCCAGACACAAATAGAAAGCTATGAAGGCTAATGCTGTACATTTAAACATTTGTTCTGATATTTATCACATTACAACCACAAACTTCTGTGTATTTTATTTTAGTTTTTTTTTTTACCATCACAAAGTAGTGAATAATTGTGAGGATAAAGGATAAGGTTTGCATAGTTTAATTTTAAAAATAAAAGACTAAAAAATGTGGATGCATTTATATTCAGCCATCCTAATAACTCAGAGAGAAATCAAAACTGCATGCAATACTAATACTGAAACTAACACTACACGTCACTATACCATCCCACAGTAAAATTTTGTGGTTGTAGCTTTAAGCTATGGGAATGCTTTTCTCAAGCAGGAACAGGGAAGCCTATGTCAGTTGATGGATGGAGCTAAATACAGGGCTGCATGCAAATAGCAGGTTGCATGCGAATGTTGACAAGAGCAAATATTACCCCGCCAGCATGACAACAAACTTAAACATACAGCACAGCATGTGGTAAAAGGTCCTCTGCTAAGAAGAGACCATGTTTTGACTGATATGCAAAATCTTTCATATTGCAAAAAATTAAATATATATATATATATATATATATATTGAAACTTTGTGCAGCATTATGCTGTAGTGAATATTTTCTTCAGCAGGGACAGGAAAACTGATCAGAGTTAATGGAAAGAAGGACAAAGCTAAATACAAGACAATCCTGGAAGAAACCATGTGAAAAAGTAAAAAGAAGGCCTGAGACTAGGGCTGCAATGAGATGGTATAGATAAAGGCATATTTATGCGCAAAGGTTGCCCAGTCAAAGTAATTCCAACTTTGAGTCTGTGGCAATACACAAAGATTTTTGTTCACAGACAGTCTCCATCAAATCTGACTGAGCTAATATGCCAAGGGTTAGCAGAACGTTTAGTCTTCAGATGTTCAAAGCTGGTACACCGGCATATTGAAATGACTTGCAGATGTACTTGCAGCAAAAGGTGGGTCTACAAAATATGGATTCAGGGGGGAGGGGGGTGAATGCAAAATTCATGCCACAATTTTTCCATTTTTATTTCAAAAATTGTTGAAAACTATGTATCCTTTTCTTTCCACAGTCATGTGACTCGTATGTGAAAAACAGCCAGTTCTCCGGTTTGCCAGAAGAGCCAGCCAGATAGTGGAAGAAAACGCTGTTTGTAGGCAAATGTAAACATATAACACAGCATAAGATATCTAGATAGATATCAAGATAAATAGTGGCCACAGTTCAGACTAATCCCTGATTAAACATTTCTGAAAAACTGACTACATAAAACTACATGCAAACACATCCTTTCACCAAAAGCACACAAGTCTTAGAATCTAAGCTGACAATAAACTTTGAATAAATTCAAAGTTGTCCACAGTCACACACAGAATGAAATGACTTTGAGGATTGACTTCATGACAAGATTTCAAATAACTCACTTATGCACTGACGGAAATTAGAAAACAAGCATGCAAGATTATATTTCCAGCTCCTCACCCCCTCTCTTTCTATGCTCTGTCCATCCATCTGTCAATGAAGCCCAAGATGGTGGTCATCTGTGTTCCTATGCATGTATGTGTTGTGCAAAGCCACAATCAGTGCTGTAAAATAAGATTATACTTCAGCTTCCCTCTCTTCCACTTTTCTCCCCTGTGCAGCGGCAGAAGGATAACCAGACAGAGGGACTGGTGTTGTCTGCCTTAGCTTCCTGGTCTTCTTTAGCGCTGCGTGTACTCTATGTGCAGGTCTGGACACCATGCAGGTGTATGTCTCAGGGTGCATGTTTCTGTTTATTTGTGTGACTGTGCGTGTGTGTGTGGGGGGGTTGTTATATTGTATTTACATCTATAGAAGTGTACAATATGGACATACTGTGTGCATGGGAGTGTGTGTGTGTTTATGTGTGTTTATTATCTTAAAGGCAGAACATTTCCCTTTTGAGCCAGATCCTGCAGAGCTGGCATGTTGCTTTCACAGTCAGACTGCGTTCAGACCAGCAGTCTCCATTTATACCGTCTGCCACTTGACTGTTAAAGCTGAAACACATACAGAATCCCTAACTAAGGCACAACTAGTGCCTTAACATAATGTCGCTGTTGGATAAAAACCTAATATTTCCCAAAATAAAACTCAGGAAATGAAAAAAAAAAATTTTCTTCCAAATGTAAATTCATACTGTTTGGTCAACGTTCCATGCTGTTTTTAATGAAACGACATACAGATGTGAAGGCTTATTATGTTCTAATAAGAATACAAATAGGCCGTTGTAATTTTGCTGGGATATTTCAGATCTTCTGCATTTCTCCGGTGTCACACATTAAAATCATTAAAACACTTGCCCTACCTCAGTTTTTAGTGGTTAATTATTTCAAGTCATTTTAAGGTGGTAATCTTAAAAGAAATTCTAGGAGATGTTTTTGCTGTGAAGTATTTAAGGTATCATAAACTGAAGAGAAAGACAAACTATTATTTGCTTTGCTCTGACAGAGCATCCCTGAAGGACTTGGAACTTCTGAAGCCAAAACTCATTAACATTCAAGAAAAGAAACCTAGACTCCTCTGAGGGAGTTTTATGTTGAACTTAATTTTGCCGTGTGACTTTCCAAGCAAAAGAACAACCTGAGTCAGCAGTTTTTATGTTATTAACCACCCTTACTCATATATTGGTTAAATTTACATTTCCATCTATGCATTAGGATATGCCTTACTGGTTACAGTTATTACAACTCAAATGTGATAGAGGTATGGAGTATACTTCAACACTCAGAGGTTATAAAGACATGCAAAATTAATGAGAAGAAAATGTCTGTTTAGCAGTGCATATGTTTGTGGATTATCAGAATTACTTACAAAACAGCACGAAGAGGCTTTTTGGGAGCTGTGCATGGGTCCTCTCTGGGTGGGATGAGGAGCTATTTGAGGGGAAGCGGTTATGGACGGAGGGCTGCACGGTGGGGCAGTTGGTAGCACTGTTGCCTTGCAGCAAGAAGGTCCTGGGTTCGATTCCCGGCCGGGGGTCTTTCTGCATGGAGTTTGCATGTTCTCCCCGTGCATGGTTGTTTGTGTGTTGCCCTGCGATGGACTGGCGACCTGTCCAGGGTGTACCTTGCCTCTCACCCGTAGACTGCTGGAGATAGGCACCAGCTTCCCCGCGACCCACTATGTAATAAGCGGTAGAAAATGACTGACTGGTTATGGATGGAGCACTGATGTAGCTTGGTGGGTTGCCTGGTATTGTGGGCTCATGTTTTGGTTTCTCTTACATGCCGGGAGTGCATATTAATGGTAATTGGTAAATGAAATGTACTTGTTTAGCATTTTATCAAGTCTGAGGACCCCGAGGTGCTTTACACTACGATCAGTAATCCATTCATTCATACACACATTCACACACTGACAGTGGTTGGCTACATTGTAGCCACAGCTGCCCTGTAGCAGACTGACAGAAGTGAGGCAGCCATACAATTGGCGCCACCAATCCCTGTGATCACTATCAGCAGGCAAGGCAGGTGAGGTCTCTAGCACGTCGCCACTGTCGCCCTTTATATTATGTATGCTGCCGATCCAATTTCCTTGCTGAATTACACATGCCCTGTGCGTCTGTGGTTCAGGAAGCAATTGGGTATGCCCTCTGTGCAACAGAGGGAAGGTTTATTTCCCCTCTTTTTGTCACGGTGTGACATTTTGGTTTTTGTTTTATGGTCTCTTGTGGTTTATTTTGTCTAGATGTTTTTATTTTGGTTTTTGTATTCAGTCTTATTAGGTTCACCTGCTCCCTCGGTCTCCCTGCGTCCATGTCACACCTGTTCCCTGTTTCTTTGATTGTCTGCCCTTTGTTTCCCTCTCATGTCTCTCGGTATATTAGTTGGTCTGTGCTCTTTGTTCCCTGCTGGTTCCTCTGTTCATTCACTCACTGTTCTGCCATGTTCACTACCCTGATCAGCTCTATGTGTGTTGCTACTTCCTTGAGATCGCTGATTAAAGATGAAGATTCCTTTAATTATGCGGCTACCTGACTCTGCGCATTGGTCCACTAAAGCCGCAGAACCTGACACTTTTGTAAAGTCTGCCTCTATAACACTGCAAGGCAGCCAGGCCCTCCACAGTATTAGGCTGTCAGGACACGGCACATGAAAAAAATAACACCTAATTCACTGCTAACAATGTGGGATGTGTTTATTCAAAGACAAATTATTGGTGTGACATATGATGAGCTTGCTGAGATGAGTTGTTTTATTTAGCTTATTAGATTGAGACAAGATTTGATTTTAACAAATTTTTCAAGAAAACTGCATTGCAAACGTTTTGTTTTCCCAAATAAACCACAAACTAAGTTCTGAAGAATGTGTAATAATTAGGTCCAGGTCTGACTTCTGTAATTACTGTCTGTTGAAGCAGGACCCCATCCAAGGATGTCCTGATGCCAAAAATACCATTGAACCTTTCCTTTTTGATGTTTTTGTGTAAAGCAGAATCTGAGACTGCAAACAGCACTCCAACTTCAGTGTTGTATCTACAGCGTAAAATATATTTAAATCTACATTCGTTCTTGTTTAATTAAAGGTTTAACAAGTCATAAATTGTGTTTAAACAACGTTTAAGGTGTGTAAAATTTGATTAGTTGACCAGTAAGTTTTTGAACTACAAATGAGTTACCAAACAAAACAAGTTTGGTAGCTGACAAGCAGATTTCATTTTTCTACTGGGTCCCCAATGTGTTTGTGCACAATTAAAAAAATGGATGGGGTCATCTTTAACGCTAATTTAACCAAATAGAATCATGACTGTAACTGGAGTGTGACAGACTATCGCTTAAAAATCCAGTGGATATTCAATATTGCTAAATTCCCTTACACACCTGCAATTTACTAAACCATGATGATGGAAAGGTTAATGTTCTTGAAAAAGCTAGTAATTGATCTTTGTGAAACCTAGAATACACACATGGTCTATCAGACATCAATTTACTGTTTGTTTAACAAAAGGAATTACAGATGGAAGCTATATTTTAAGCTTTACCAGCTCAAAGATAGACTGTCACTAAACTTTGTTTATATAGAGGTCAGCGTGATTCAGAGGAGTCATTTTCAAATGAAAATAAATTAAAGTAATATTACCACATCTTTTGATGTCATGCACACTCTTTTGCCTAAGTTGTTAAAGTGTCCACATGGGAACCAATTTCTGGGTCTGTTGCCTGTTCCTAAGTGATTAACATAGTAACAGCAGTCAGGGATTTGGGTGAAACGAGTGTGTGACTTCTTCCAAAAGCGCTGCTACGCTGCTTAACTTCATCTGCAGTCACACTTATAAAGCCTCCCATCTGCTTGCTCAACACTACAAATTGCATAAGCAGGAGAAGTTCTTGTGCTCGTCTTCATAAAATGGCCCAACAGATTACTGAAGGGCTCCCACGTCTGTTGGCCTTTTCACCAACATGTTCCTCATCAACTTCATGCAGTTTCTTCAACGCTTTAGCAGCCTGTTGAACCATTTACTTGCTGCAGTCTGAGCCATTTAATAATTATTACATGCTTGATAATATCTCATATAACTAGATTTCACAATCAATCAAATAGCAACTATTATTTTTCATTTTCCTAATGCTTATGTTTCTTATTGAAGTATTCATAGCTTCTTCATAGATCCTTAAAGACGTG
Organism: Crenichthys baileyi; assembly: GCA_036173005.1. Lineage (NCBI taxonomy): Eukaryota > Metazoa > Chordata > Actinopteri > Cyprinodontiformes > Goodeidae > Crenichthys > Crenichthys baileyi. Next base: position 1,613,463 of record JAHHUM010000868.1, read on the forward strand.
TTTATACGCCATAGTAAAAATCTTAGCTAAGTTGCCTAAAGACGTTTATCTTTGGAATTATGCTTGTTAATAATGCCTAAATATTCATAAAATAATTGTCAGCAGTTAATGACTAAGGTATATTTTGACTGAGACCAGAGAACTATAGCTCAAGACAACGTTTTGTCAAAATGTCTCAAAAGGTCTCGAACCCTTAAAGAAAATCTAAAGAATTAAAAGGTAGCTCAAAACCAAACAGCACCTTTGGATAACTTCTGGCAAAATGAGGGCTTTCAATTCTCAGCAGAACTTGCATTGCATGGGTGATTGCTGTCCACAGCATTCTAACAGAGATAGATATTTCCCCTAGGCCCTAAGCAGACATCTATATTGCATTCCCTACATAAAGAGCCCAATCAGCAGATCCCTAGCCTGATACCTCAATCAAATTCCCAATCTCATTTGTAATTTATTTTACTTTACCCCAACAAACCCAGCACAGTGAAGTGCAGTTCAACATTAATCTCTCAACTCTGCAGTAGGCACTGAAGCCAGTAGGGAGAAGTTTGGCATGGATCCCGTTCACATTTCATTCCCCCGAAAACTGCATGAAGTGCCTTTCATTTGTCTTTTATTTAAGTTCACCTAAGCTTTATGAAGGGGCTTAAATGGTGAATCTGTTCTCTGAGTAGGTGAAGGGAATCTTAATGCCTCCCTGATGTTGCTGAAGCTGTACATAGAAAATAGGATTACAGATTAGCCTTATCCATAAAGGTATATTGTTTTTGTCAGTGGCTGTCTTACTTTCTTTACAGCTACTGTCATTATGTTCGAAATAGCTCGGACCCACATACAGAGAACACTCAGTAAGGAGAGAAGTGAAGAGAATGGTACGGGTAACGGAGGGAAAAACGAAACTAAGAGCAAATAGTTATTTTGATACTGAGATCGGCTTACTGAGTTATGATGGTCAGGTCGCCAGGGGAATGAGATTCAGGATCCAGGTCTTAAGCAGGTATATCCGTAGAGAGTTCACTTGGTGCTGTTCTGTGGAGCTCAGGTTACAGTAAACAAGTTTGATGTGCGGTGGCTTACGTTGGAGGGTGGACAGAGTACGCTTGTGGCTTGGCTCAGGAGACGAAGAGGACAGGAAGCTGTCAGCTTGATGCGAATCCAAACGAAGGTAGATCACAGGATAGGAATCCTCAGAATGAAGACAGGCTTTATCATCCAGAGTAACTTTCAGAAACGTAGTCCAGAAAACTCAGTGACATAGATCCAAAGCTTAGGCTTTCAAAATCTGCAGAGGAGCAAAAAACAAAGTTAAACGAGGTCGAAGTACAAAGCGTAACTTGGAGTGTGGCTAGAGTTTGTACCACTGTGGCAAAACACTCTCACATTGAAGAGCTGGCAGCCTCCTGCTTAAGTACTCCTCCTGGCAATCAGTGGAATAAGTCGCACCTGTCACCCAGCACACCTGAGAGCTCCAGCACCACCTGAGAATGAGCACATGTACCAAGCACAAAAACACAAACACAAACCCAGATCCTGACAGCTACTTTTACTATGTCAAAAAAATTCAGTTTACATTGATTTTTCTGTGCTGGATTATTTTCCTGTTCTTGTTATTCAGATCCTTTTGAGCGACACTTCGAAACCAATACCAGACAGCCTTTCACACTGTTAAGAGGTGTGTGTATGTGTGGCTGTTTGTTTTTGCTATTTTTCTTGACATTTTATTGTAAAAGGTCACAGCACTCTTGACTTTTGTGTTTGTTGATTCTGTTCCAAAAAAATCAAAGGTAACCCCCATTGTGCAACTGTTTTCAACTGTTTTACACATGTGGTGTAAAACAGGGAAAACACCGCATCTGTAGCGCTCTCTGAATCATGTGACTGAGGAACATGACATTTTATAATGACTTCTCTTCTTAAGGTGGCTTAACTCTAGGCTACAGCACCCTATTTTTAACGGGGTAGAAATGAAGAATTTCACACAGTCAAGCTCTTTCTTTGGATTGTGATATTTTAAATTCTTTTTTTGTCTGTTGTTGTTGTTGTTTAGGTTGTTTCTGATGCTCCCATCACATCGTTGTGTATCTATGTTGTGTTTAAATGGTGTATGAAGACAATAATAACATTTCTTAGTTTAATGTTATTCTATGCAGGCCCTCTATCTGCAGTTATGAAGATTCGCTCACCTTGGCATGCTAAATGTTTGTAGTGGCTTCAATGACAGGGCATTTCAAACTCGAAACTATTTTCTGGTTAATTCAATGTATTTGACCTCTTGGGGCACTTATAGACTGTGTATAAAGCATTGAAATTTCATCACCAAATGGTTAGCTAATTAATTATTAAATATGGTAAAAGAAAAAAAAAGATTAAAGATTAAGTTATGTTAAAGTTAAGTTAACTCCACTATGCAATTTCACATGCTTCATCTCTGTACGTGGAATATTCACACTTCTTAATTTCACAAAATGCACCTTATTTCTTCACATTAGATCTATATAATCCATGTTTTGGGATACACCAACATATGTGCCAAAATAAAAACACATTGTCACAACAGCTCTATTCTAAAGATGCTCAAAATAATACAACGGTGACACCAATTACACATTGTTGGCTATTAAGAGTCACATCTATGTAGCCTACTCAGTCTCCTTAGATATTTCTTTTTTACATGCTTAAATTTGTAACAGCTTACAATGATAGAAAAGGTATTATAGAAAATACTCTAAGGCTCCATGCATGATAGACAGCTGAGTTTCTCACAGGGTCTCTGATCTCGATCTGTCTTCTAACAGATGGCAATTACTTGGTATCATAAATTTTTCCCTATGCTGCATTAGACTTGTCTTTTTAGCTCAGATCCGGGAATGACGCCCAGAATGGGCTAACTGAGCTTATCCCATTCTAGTTGCAAGCTGGAAAACCAGTCAGATTTGCAAATGAGGTGCTGATTACTCGCAGCAATACAAGTAACAACAATGTAATTATCTAACTTCTCTGTGTTTAAACACTAATGGAAGATGCTCACAAATAGAGGATGAGATAACTATGTGTGTCCTGGATGAGTCATCAGTGCACTTTTTGAGCAATTTTGGTAGGTCAGTCACTCCTGGGAAGGTGTCCGACTGTTTCATGTTTTCTCCATTTGTAAATAATATCTCCGATGTGGTTTGTAGAAGTTGCATAGCCTTAGCAATAGTGTTGTACCCTTTACTGACTGCTAGATGCAATTTGACATCTATTAACCTACTTCCCCTCATCAGACAAGTTCTGTTTAAGTGATTGCTTGATTCTACAGAAAAGACAATAATCAGGACTGGGTTTATGTGGTGAAATTGAACCAAAGAAATGTTGCTATTTAGTGTTAATACATTAATTAACAAGGGATGACCATTATATTTTCACAGGTTTGTTAGCCAAAACTGGTTAACAAACCTTTTCCCATAATAAATTAAATCATCATTTGAAAACTGCTTTCTGCATTTCCTCTGGTTTCCTTTGTATGAAACTAAAACTGCTTGTGTGACAGCCATTTTAGTTACTGTAATCAGGGCTTTCTAAATTCCACCTTCAGGAAACATTCCTGTTGTAGTTCCTACTGAGAATTTGGAAAAAACAACTTCCAAGTACAAAGAGAATACCCCATTTAACACAGAAACATAGTACAGACTATCTAAATCTAATCAGGTACATAGAATTGTTTGGTGAGTTGAAACAATAGGGTAACAGTGTTTTATGAGAGTGTTTGGGGACAAACCCCTGTTTTTAAACTAATACTCATGGATCTGCAGGGATTTGTTGTTCACAAGAAAGAAAGATATGAGAGAATACTAAGGAAACTCTGACATGATTCTGTCATGTGTATGTAAAACCAGAAAAGGTTCTTGAGGGAATATGTTGTTAATTTGCATTAAACACCATTGAAACATCTTTTTTTTCTTCTTCACCTACACCTTCAGCTTTATTGATATTTAATACCAGTTAGGCTATCTTTAAAAAGCTTTATGACTTAAGTTATCATGAAAGAATAAAATGACGAATTTCAACATCAAGATTCTGCCTCACGACATGCTGAATATGGTAATACTTGTGAGGCTGCAAGAACAAAGGGCTTTTACTGAATCATGAGGAAAGGATGAATCCATAATACAAAAGAAGAGTTCTTGGATGCACTTTGATGAACGACTCCAGAGATGTGTTCCCTCGCAGATTTTATATGGCACTTGTCAAAGTGGTGCCAAGAAGCTCAGACTCTTTCTCTCCTCCACTTGACATCGGCAGCAGGAGATAAAGAGAAGCTGTCGAAAGACACTTCGGTGCACACTCTCAATCTTGTGTCCAAGTATTGTTCCAATGTATGTCTACAGCTATATCACGCGTATTGATTAGTGAGAGAGCACCTGCTTGCAGAGATGAAAAGGAGCCCTAGTTTAACATTGTCGTATAGCTTCTGTAACACTGCAGATATTTTCTATGCACCTTAGCTGCAGATGAGTGGGAGACTGCAGTGACTGAAACTTGTTAAACCGTGGTAAGGCCTTTGTTTTTCTCTCCGAGGTGCGGGAGGAAGTAGGGCACAGTAAAGCAGACTTTAAGGTGGAGCTGCTGGCTCTTTTGTGGGCCAGTGCTTGCATACAAGTAGCCCTCAGGCAGTTTTTCTGAATCTGATGATTTTAAACTGATTTTCCACACTGCATGGCACAGATTCATCGTCAGCTCTCACCGAGTCTACAAATGTATATTTGTATATATGTGGGTGTTTGTGTGCATCTTAAAACAGCCCAGGTTGTCTTGAATATAACAAATAAAGCATGACATGTCTGACACAGTTTTCCCTGAATTTCTTCCAGGAATATTTCTCATCTAAGATCAAGACTTCTGACGAATGAGTTGCCAATGTAAGTCCCTTGGCTGAACTCAGGACTTAGCTGGTAATGTTGCTTTTAATTTAATTAAACTGACTGAGAGGTACAATTAAGTACACAAGAGTCTCTGTGTGTGTGTTCTTGTACTTGTTGCTGAGTGAGAACCATTTTTTGTATTTTAATCGCAAAGTGAGGACATTTTGACAAAGTGAGGACATTTTCCTGGTCCTCACTTTTCCGAATTCCGTTCTTGGGACAGGTGTTAGGTTTAGGACTAGGGTATGAATTGAGTTATTGTTAGGGTTAGGGTTAGGTATTCACTGGTTAGGGTTAGGGTTAGGGTTAGTGTTAGGGTCAGGGTTAGGCACTACAAATCAAGGAAAATGAATGGAAGTCAATGGAAGTAACTGAGAAGTCCTCATAAAGATAGTAAAACACGGATGTGTGTGTGTGTGTGTGTGTGTGTGTGTGTGTGTGTGTAGCAAAGATGTAATATTAAATCTCTAACCTTTATCTCTCTCTTACCTTACCACCCACCAGGGACAGGATTAATCTCTTGCACAATTTATCACCAGCTAATTTCTATTCTCAACAATACTGATGCCACATCAAAGGATGTCTCAGTCATGAAGTGGTATAATTCACATTTCAAACACAAATGTTTTCTTATATCTTATGCTATGGTTTTCCCACTTCTGGTTTGTCATTCCGAGTGCAACCAAGGCTTAAGATGTTATCAATAATGTATGAAGATGTGGAAGTTTTCATTAGATTTTTCCAGACTCTGCTGTGCTTCCACTAAAAGCTTAGTCAGAGTGGTTCTGAATGCCTGGAAACTGGTGCTGTCATGCTCATTCTAATGATAAGAAGCTGCAACCCTCAGAGAAGGACCGCAGATATGAGCGTGAAGTTTTATGAGGATTTTTTTCTTCATACTGTTTAGACTGAGATTATTATGTGCACTAAACTCCACTTCTGAAAACCAATATATTTCATGTTTGTCTGCATCTGAATTATTCAGCATAATTTGTTGGATTTTTTCACAGTGATTTGAGAAAAAAAGACCCTCTGACCTCATGTTAGACTGTGATATGCACATAAATATAAAGCGTCTCATTTCTCTACCCAAAAATACAGTTATCAGAAATATAGATGTTTTTTTCACACACTGTTGGCCTTTGTTGGTAGTGAAATATTACTTTAATATTACTTCATTATATGTGCAAAAGTTTTGCTGTAATATTTGTAAGAGAAATGTCATGTGGTAATTATGACTGCCTCCCACTTTCCAAATACATTATTTGGAAAACATGCATTTACAAAAACTGGTGATAAGGATATTACCAGGTGTTAGTATGCCTTTGTTTTCTGTGGGTGCACTTTGACAGCAAAAACCATTTAATCAAAGGCACTACAGCTTGAGCTACATGAGATGTACACTCTAAAATGTTCTGGATTAAAAAACAACAACCCATTTTGAGGTATTTTGATAACCCAGGCCAATCCTGGGTCATATATGGACTAATCCAGCCCTGTGATGATTTTCACTATAGTGTTATGTTATGGTTTTGACCCAGCATACTGGGTTAGGACTGCAAACCAAAAAGTGGGTTAAAGTATCTAATGTCTAAAATTTAAAGGATTTCTGATTTCAAATTCTATGAAGTGAAGTTTTGTAAAGGTATTGACAGTAATAGTTCCCTTCTCTGTAGTAGAAATCAGTTAAGGCCATAATGATTCATACTCCTGGAAAATTTTGATTTGAAACAATTTTCATTAAAATAAGTATCAGTTTTGGGCCTTGAGGTCCTTGAGGTTGGAAGGGGCCCTTTATCATCACCATAATCTTTCTATTAGACTCTAGCTCAGCCACTCCAAAACATACATTTTACTTCCACTCTGAAGAATCGTAGTGGTAAAATTACTTTATTAGATTAGATTACTTTAAACCTAAATCAGCCAGGGATAGATTTTATAGACAGATTTTTGAACAGAATTTAGCCTAATTTTATGTCATAATACAGTGAGTTTGTAGATAACCGATTATATTTTCAGAGTTGGAAGTGTTATAGCTTGTCAGACTGATTGTGAATCTGCCACAAACGATTAGTGAAAAAACAGTGGGGGCCCCTTTTTTTAGCTGCTTTTAGCAATGTTAAGCAACACATTCTGAAAATGTATAAATCAATTTAATATAACAGGATACCAGCAGATCTTAACTCTCTACACTTTTAGACAAGACTGCTGTTAAGTATGTTGCTGTTTTCTCAGCAAAACAACGTCCATCTTGCTATGCATGTCACACTTGTTGAGGCTGCCAGTCCCCCTAATCATCTGGGACTCGTCAATCAGCTCTAAAGCCACCTTAGGTGGAGTAAACGTATGGATTTTGTGTCAGAGTGTCAACAGTGCAATAAAGATGTCACCTCCCTGAGCTTTTCCAGTTCTCCTAGTTGTTGGAAAATTATCCCAACAGACACACGATTGGCTGAATTGGCTTAGTGACACGTGTTGTCCGGCTAAGAAAACAACAACAGCTTAACAACTGCCTCTTGTGATAGTCAAAATGGTTAATATTTGCTAATATAGCATTACACATAAGTATTTTCAGTTGGAGCTGTTTTAAATATTTTAAACTAACTAAACCAAGTAGGTGATATTTATTGTAAGAACCTCACTTAAATAAAATCAATAAAAACTATCAAGTTATTATTATTTATAAAGCCTTTTACAAACCACAAAGCGAAGTGTTGTACAAGTGAATGAAAAAAATAAAATAGAATAAAATAGAGGATTGCTCACTTTCCCTGGTTTTGTCTTGGTTTCCACTAATGCTGCAGAGAAGTGTGCATTGTCATTACATGCTTGTTAAATATAACATTTGTCAGAGCCCGTGCTGTCTTTGAGATAACACATTAGATCTATAGGCTTCTGCTCCAGGAGCTGTGGCATCAGAGACCAATAGATCTCTGACACTGAAAAACTGGTGCCATCTCAGAACCAAGTGTTAGTTGGCCTAGACAAAAGGGCCACTTTTGTCAGGAAATGGACGCCCATGGAGACTAACAACAAATTAAAATGTTGTGAGCCCCATGTTTACAATTGCCTAAATTAGTTTCGCTTTTGTTTTGCCTAATTTGACATGAAAAGAATACAAACAGTGTGCTTCAACATGAATTTAACATCGCCTCTCACTGTTTACAACACTCTAGTAAATACTGACTAGAGAGCAGCTGGTCGAGATTTAAATCAGCATTCACATTTACTGCCTTGTGTTTAAAACATTGTTTATGAGGTAAAACAAGATGCTAAATTACAAAGATAAATGCTGTGATTTGTGTAGTTAAACTGTCTCTCTGCACTACAATCTTCAAGAAAAAATCAGAACATGACAGAGGGCATCTTGATGTGATTCTGTGTTGTCAGGTGCCTAAGACTCTTGGTTTCTTCTCAGCTGTTGGCACCCTGTAATTAGGCTGTCCTGTCCTTATCCCAGTAATCCCTGTTCCCAGTACATAATGCTTCCCGGTGGCATTTGTTTCGTACCTGACCCTCCTGTGATGCATCCTACTTTGCCTTTTATTGTCCTGTTACTGTGTCGGACCTGTTTTTAGCTCCCTCTATGTTCCATCCTGGTTTGGACATTGTTTTTGTTGTAATTTCTGTTTTTACTATAAAAATATTTCAAAATTCCCCAGTGTTTTTATCAATACATCTTTCACTGCACACAGTCAAATTCATGTAAATGTATACAGTGTTCTTGCATCCAGTCAAAATACTTAAATATATTAAAATTATCATTTGGAAAATAATTTAAAAAAGCAAAAGCAACAATCTCAACCATACTGTCACTTTCTTTTGGGGCGCAACCATTATCACAATATATTACAATTATCATTATAATTGTTTGCCCTGATAACAATAAACTATAAAACTATAAACTGTACATCGCTACTCTATGATAGAGTATGTGTCCCTGGGTCAGCCTGAAATGCCAACCGAACTAAAATTACAATTCTTTTGGATTCTAAGTCCATTGCCAATTTTGAATCAGATTTATTCTGGTCCTGATGCCAAAGCAACAGTCAAATTGCCCTATACCACCCTAAAATAATAAAATTAAAGGACAATTTGAGTTTTGTTTTCATGATTTGTGGAATCTACAGATAAGAGGTCTGTAAATTCCAATAGAAAAGATTACTATTGGTTGATTACTAAAAAAGTTGAAGGTTGCAAAAGAACCCTTAGAGATTAACTTAGGTGTATAAATTAAAGAGTATAGACCAGTTATTGCACTTAATGGTTTGAATGTTTATTTTTGGGGGGATTACCCCTACGGAGCACTACAAAACTCAACAAAAATCTGTAAAAATAAGCAAATAAGGATACTTACTATTAGGGTTGTCCAACATATCTTGAGGGAGGGGTGCATCTGCAGACCGTGGGTGGGAGGTTCGAAGGTTTAGCAGTTTAGTCCACACAAAGACTGATCGGCTTGTTCTGGTTTTCCCTCTGTTTTTCCCTTTTTCCCTCTTTTCCTTACTCTCAGAAGTTGCACTGCATGACGAATAGAATGAAAGTATTGTGTTCTTCAGTGTTTCAGTATTATATAAAAAATTCAGTTTGTATTATATACTTGTACAAATATATTTAGAAAGATAGCTAATCACTTTAAACATAATTGTGACATGGTCATCGAATCAGGCTTTGAACAGAAGATATGCCCATAAGCAAACGATATGTCCATGGTGAGATGCTCCTCCAATCACATGTTTCATTTTACTTAGGTTACGCCTTCCCTTGACTCGGATACGCATTCCCTTGTTGCAGATGTACCTACTTGTATCTTAAAGCTGTCGTCATCTTTGGGCACAATATCACAAAGGATTGTTTGGCATGTAATAAGTACTGGTTAATGTATTTCGAGTATGATAAGTTCTCACTTTGTATGGCAATGTAATATTCAACTTGTTTGATAAAGTCTGGTAGCAATGTCTACACATGACACAGATTACAGTGGCCAATATGCTGAAGGTCGCATAGATTGCTGAAAGAACACATGAGAAAGACATGGGCTAGGAAAATGTGGGTTCATCACAGCTGATATTGTCATTGCAATACTTATTAAGAAAATTACCACTGCATGATTTTCTAACATCAGGGAGCCCTACTTTGTTGTGGATACAATATATACTATGTGCTTATTAATTTGCTCGTGCATTCATGGATAAATTATACAAATAGGTATCCGTGATTTGTGTTGTAAATTACATGTCGGATTGCCAAAAACCAGGAAAAGTGTCATTGTGCCTGCTGCTGCAGAGACATGAACATTATTGGTGACAGACTGCATATTTAGATTGTCTTTACTATAAAACCATACATTTATTTGGAAATAGTAATAGAATCCAAAGGTTGTGATTGTTTAAAGGTTTGCTATGAATTGCCTTTACAAATAGAATTGTTTTAGGACCTGGCCCCAGTCAGTTTAACTCTCTGGGGAGAGCTGATCTGTTTCTTGAAACTCTAGCTGTTCAGACTGCTATTCTGCTGCTGAATGCGGATAACGGCATCCTAGAATTTTACTTCAGATAATCTTAAAAATGTTCCCTTCCAGTTATCTGACAGCAAGTGAGTGAGCAGACTTCATTTTTGACTGAGCGCACTGTTGTTTTTCCTCAGAAGTAGCCTATAGACAGATGAGTAACCTGATCAAACTTAGTAGCCTTTTTTACAGAGCTGTTTAAGTTTCTCCTTTCTTTAAGTTACTTTAGCCATGAAGAGCTACGAGGAACTTATCATGGCATTATCATAGCATCTACCTCTCAAGCCCAGACCAGTAAAAAACTGATATTTGTTACTGCTCACTGTAATGCTCACATCTTTAACACTGCACATGCAATATGTCTTCATAGTGTTTGTTAGAGAATTTGAACCAATTATATCCACTTAATAGCACACCTCCTTTTTAAGGTCCTTTCATCACTTTCCCAATTTAATGACAAGCTTAAAAAAGTAAACCAATATTGAAATGATTTTATTCATTCATTCAGTGATTTCAGAAGCAAGTGCATTTGTCACATACATACTCTCATTTGTTTGTTTGTTGTTTTAATTGCTTGTTTTTATGTTTGACACCAACCTTCCAGTGGGATTAGATATGGAAATCAGCCACCTGTCTATAATCTCAACGGTCATTTATATCTACTGTCCCATTGAAAAAAATAACATAAAGTAAGTAGCACTACACACTACCTACAATATACAGTTTTGTAATTGTCCCTTATAAAGTGGTTAAAAAAATTCAAAGCACCCTTGTTAAATGCATTTCTGTCCTGTGAAATAGGAGATCATGTTAAATGTCAACTTTTTTTCACCTTTGTTCTGACACATATCCGGTCCAATTTAAGTTGGAAGGTGCAACAACCTGTTTGTACTGTATAATTGTGCACACCCTTGAACTAATACTTTGTCAGACCACTTTTTGATTCAGTTTCTGTGCTCAATTATCTAATTACGTTTTTTTTTATTTTTGCATTTTTTTTTTCTTATCTTTCCTCTAATTTTCTGAGGCCGCCCTAGTGCAAATCTGTACAAAGGTATTAGTCAAGAGAACAAAAGAAATCCACAGTTTTATATATGTACACTCACCGTCTACTTTATTAGGTACACCTTGCTAGTATCGGGTTGGACCCCCTTTTGCCTTCAGAACTGCCTAAATCCTTCGTGGCATAGATTCAACAAGGTACTGGAAACATTCCTCAGAGAATTTGGTCCATATTGACATGATAGCATCACACAGATGCTGCAGATTTGTCGGCTGCACATCCATGATGCGAATCTCCCGTTCCACCACATCCCAAAGGTGCTCTATTGGATTGAGATCTGGTGACAGTGGAGGCTATTGGAGTACAGTGAACTCACTGCCATATTCAAGAAACCAATCTGAGATGATTCGTGCTTTATGACATGACGCATGATCCTGCTGGAAGTAACCATCAGATGATGGGTACACTGTGGTCATAAAGGGATGGACATGGTCAGCAACAATACTCAGGTAGGCTGTGGCGTTGACACAATGCTCAATTGGTTGTTATGATTCTGGCACGTCTGCTCTACCCTGTCTCCCTGGCTGCAATCAGCAGATGAGATGTACCTGGTGACTGCTGCAGTGCAGTGCAATCTGTGGCATTCCAAGCACCTGTGTCTTCCCTGATATAAACTGACTCTGACAAGCAGACGGTGCCAGATTTTTGAAAGCCATCGTGTGAGTAGATATCCAGCGTTCCTTCCTGTCTGATCGTTTTGACCTTGCCTTGCTTCTTGGATTTTGCCTCTCTGCCTGCCCCTTGTCGGACTGTTTGGATTTTGGTTTTGACCCTGTTTCCTGCATCTGGTTCATGCCTCTGCCTGCCCCTTGCCTGACGTCTCTTGTTCCGATCATTGACCCAGTTTCTGTCCCTGGATTATTGAGCCAGCCTAGCCCTTGGATTATTCAGCCTAAAGTCACCTGCCTCTCTTACCTGCGCTGTGGAGATCACTGCCTACTACCCACTGAGGTTTCCCCTCTGGGTTTCAAGTTCTATCCAAGACAAAAGCAGGTTAGTGACTTTTCTGATCCTTGCAAGATCTGGAGAAACTTTAAGTCACTAATCCTTCTCTCTGCTTCAGTGATCCCCGGAAGCTGTGTAAAGTTTAACCTGAGTGACGTTTTCCTGTGGCTGAATAAACCTTTTAATCTTTCAGTTCTGTGTCTGGCTGAATCTTGGGTCCGCCTTTCTCTGACTCGTAATATTGGTACTAAGGGGCCCAAAGTGTGCCAAGACAATATCCCCCATACAATTACACCACCAGCCTGAACCGTTGATATGAGGCAGGATGGATCCATGCTTTCACGCCAAATTCTGACCCTACCATCCGAATGTCGCAGCAGAAATCGAGACTCATCAAACCAGGCAATGTTTTTCTAATCCTCTATTGTCCAATTTTGGTGAGCCTGTGCGAATTGTAGCCTCAGTTTCCTGTTCTTAGCTGACAGGAATGGCACCCGGTGTGGTCTTCTGCTGCTGTAGCCCATCCGCCTTAAGTTTCGACGTGTTGTGTGTTCAGAGATGCTCTTCTGCGTGTCTTGGTTGTAACGAGTGGTTATTTGAGTTACTGTTGCCTTTCTATCAGCTCAAACCATGGCCATTCTCCTCTGACCTCTGGCATCCACAAGGCATATGCCCCCACAGAACTGCCGCTCACTGGATATTTTCTCTCTTTTTCGGACAATTCTCTGTAAACCCTAGAGATGGCAGTGTGTGAAAATCCCAGTAGATCAGCAGTTTCTGAAATACTCACACCAGTCCATCTGGCACCAACAACCATGCCACGTTCAAAGTCACTTAAATCACCTTTCTTCTCCATTCTGATGCTCCGTTTGAACTGCAGCAGATCGTCTTGACCATGTCTACATGCCTAAATGCATTCAGTTGCTGCCATGTGATTGGCTGATTAGAAACTTGCATTAACAAAGTGGCCGGTGAGTGTACATTGCCATAGTGAAGACAATCAGCAATTGGAGAGAACATGGAACGACAGTGACATTATCAAGAATCCTTCATGAGGACCATTAAATCGAGGCACGTGACGTCGCCCGGTACGGCGGAGCCGGGGTCCCACCCTGGAGCCAGGCCTGGGGTCGGGACTCGCCGGAGAGCGCCTGCTGCTCTCCGGGTCCTGCGAGGAGCAACCCGGCCGGGCCAAGCCCGAACGAGAGACACGAGGCCATCCCCCAGTGGGCCCACCACCTGCAGGGGGAACCGTGAGGGACCGGTGCAAAGAGGATTGGGTGGCGGACGAAGGTGGAGACCTCAGCGGCCCGATCCCCGGATGCTTAGGCTGGCTCTAGGGACGTGGAATGTTTCCTTGCTGGGGGGGAAGGAGCCTGAGCTTGTGCGGGAGGTCGAGAGATATCGACTAGAAATAGTCGGGCTCGCCTCCACGCACAGCGTGGGCTCTGGAACCCATCTCCTTGAGAGGGGCTGGACTCTCTTCTACTCTGGAGTGGCCCACGGGGAGAGGCGGCGGACTGGGGTGGGTTTGCTTGTTGCCCCACAGCTCAGCCGTCTCGTGTTGGGGTTTACCCCAGTGGATGAGAGGGTCGCATCCCTGCGACTTCGGGTCGGGGATAGGTCTCTGACTGTCGTTTCGGCCTATGGGCCAAGCGGTAGTGCGGAGTACCCGGCCTTCTTGGTGTCCCTGTTGGGGGTGCTGGATAGTGCCCCTCCCGGAGACTCCATTATTCTGCTGGGGGACTTCAACGCCCACGTGGGAAACGACAGTGACACCTGGAGAGGCGTGATCGGGAGGAATGGCCTCCCCGATCTGAAGCCGAGTGGTGTTTTGTTATTGGACTTCTGTGCTAGTCACGGATTGTCCATAATGAACACCATGTTCAAGCATAAGGGTGTCCATCAGTGCACCTGGCACCAGGACACCCTAGGCAGGAGGTCAATGATCGACTTTGTTGTCGTATCATCAGACCTTCGGCCGCATGTTTTGGACACTCGGGTGAAGAGAGGGGCTGAGTTGTCCACTGATCACCACCTGGTGGTGAGTTGGATCCGCTGGAGGAGGAGAAAGCCGGACAGACTTGGCAGGCCCAAGCGCATAGTGAGGGTCTGCTGGGAATGCCTGGCGGAGCCCTCGGCCAGGGATGTATTCAACTCCAACCTCCGGGAGAGCTTTGACCAGATTCCGGGGGATGATAGAGTCCGAGTGGACCATGTTCTCCGCATCTATTGTCGATGCTGCTGCCCGTAGCTGCGGCCGTAAGGTCTGTGGTGCCTGTCGCGGCGGCAATCCCAGAACCCGGTGGTGGACACCGGCAGTAAGGGATGCTGTCAAGCTGAAGAAGGAGTCCTATCGGCTGTGGTTGGATTGTGGGACTCCTGCGGCAGCTGACGGGTACCGTGAGGCCAAGCGTGCTGCGGCCCGGGCTGTGGCAGAGGCCTCGAAGTGATTCTGGCAAACCGTCCGGCGCCTCAGGAGGGGAAAGCAGTGCTTCGCCAACACTGTTTATAGTGGGGGTGGGAGGCTGCTGACCTCGACTGGGGACATTATCGGCCGGTGGAAGGAGTACTTCGAGGATCTCCTCAATCCTGCCATCACACATTCCCTGGTGGAAACAGAGGCTGGGGACTCGGGGTTGGACTCTTTCATCACCCAGGCTGAAGTCACCGAGGTGGTTAAAAAGCTCCGCGGTGGCAAGGCTTCGGGGGTGGATGAGATCCGCCCTGAGTACCTCAAATCTCTGGATGTTGTGGGGCTGTCATGGTTGACACGCCTCTTCAACATTGCATGGCGGTCGGGGACAGTGCCTCTGGACTGGCAGACCGGGGTGGTGGTCCCCCTTCATAAGAAGGGGGACTGGAGGGTGTGTTCCAACTACAATTCACATGTGTTTTGTGGACCTGGAGAAGGCATTCGACTGTGTCCCTCGTGATGCCTTGTGGGGGGTGCTCCAGGAGTATGGAATCGGGGGCCCTTTATTAGGGGCCATCCGGTCCCTGTACGAGCGGAGCAGGAGTTTGGTCCGCATTGCCGGCACTAAGTCGGACCTGTTCCCGGTGCATGTTGGACTCCGGCAGGGCTGCCCTTTGTCACTGGTCCTGTTCATAACTTTCATGGACAGGATTTCTAAACGCAGCCAAGGGCCGGAGGGGGTCTGGTTTGGGGACCAGTGGATTTCGTCTCTTCTTTTTGCAGATGACGTGGTCCTGCTGGCCCCCTCTAGTCAAGACCTACAGCATGCGCTGGGGCGGTTCGCAGCCGAGTGTGAAGCAGCTGGGATGAAGATCAGCTCCTCCAAGTCAGAGGCCATGGTACTCAACCGGAAAAGGGTGGCTTGTCCTCTTCAGGTTGGAGGGGAGTTCCTGCCTCAAGTGGAGGAGTTCAAGTATCTCGGGGTCTTGTTCACATGTGAGGGAAGAATGGAGCGGGAGATCGACAGACGGATCGGTGCGGCTGCCGCAGTAATGGGGGCGCTGTGCCGGTCCGTTGTGGTGAAGAGAGAGCTGAGCCGAAAAGCGAAGCTCTCGATTTACCGGTCGGTCTACATTCCTACCCTCACCTATGGCCATGAACTTTGGGTCATGACCGAAAGAACGAGATCCCGGATACAAGCGGCTGAAATGAGCTTCCTCCGTAGGGTGGCCG
Source organism: Crenichthys baileyi (assembly GCA_036173005.1). Taxonomy (NCBI): domain Eukaryota; kingdom Metazoa; phylum Chordata; class Actinopteri; order Cyprinodontiformes; family Goodeidae; genus Crenichthys; species Crenichthys baileyi. The sequence continues at coordinate 1,629,527 of JAHHUM010000868.1, forward strand.
GGCACTCCCTTAGAGATAGGGTGAGGAGCTCGGCCATTCGGGAGGGGCTCGGAGTAGAGCCGCTGCTCCTCCACATCGAGAGGAGCCAGTTGAGGTGGCTCGGGAATCTATACCGGATGCCTCCTGGACGTCTTCCTCGGGAGGTGTTCCAGGCACGTCCTACCGGGAGCAGGCCCAGGGGACTGCCCAGGACACGCTGGAGGGACTATGTCTCTCGGCTGGCCTGGGAACGCCTTGGGCTCCCCCCCCGGAGGAGCTGGAGGAGGTGTCTGGGAAGAGGGACTTCTGGGTGTCTCTGCTGAGTCTGCTGCCCCCGCGACCCGGTTCCAGATAAGCGGAAGACGACGAACGAACGAACGAACGATGGAACGACAGTGACATTGTCAAAACTGGGCCTTTTTCTGTAATTATTAAAAAGGCAAGTTGTAAACTTGTCAGGAAGGCTTCCTGGAGCCTGACAGTGACACTGATGGAGCTGCAGGAATCTTCTGGTCAGTACTGGTTGTGTTTTGCTTGTTCCAGCAGTCTAGAAATGGTTGACATCTCCAAGACCTTGCGGAATAATGTGGAATAAATCAAAGTTGAACTTTTGGCCACAAGTCCAAAAGGTTTGTTTGGCACAAAACCAACATTCTCTTCCTAGAAGCTACACCTGGCCTGACTCTGTGTCTACCTGTGACAACTGTCTGGAGAGGGGCATCGTCCGAGCTTCTGCTGGCAACAACTTGGTGCTCACCCTCTACCGATGATCCACATGGCCCTGTCTTTCAGTGTTTAACCCTTTCTCTCTCCTAGACATAGCTACTGACGGAGCTTTTACTGTAACTAACTCTATGTGCTCTCTTCAGACTCTAACATTGAAAACTGGCTCAGAGTTTATCTGTTCTTTCTTTCTAGGTGAAACGACTAAAGGAGCTACATCCATTAACATTTACCTTTTCCTTCCCATAGAAAGGACTCCTGGATCAGTGCTTCTTTGTTCTCTTTGTGTCTCTGCTCTGTTCTCTCTAACCCCCAGTCGGTCGTGGCAGATGGCCGCTCACACTGAGCCTGGTTCTGCTGGAGGTTTCTTCCTGTTAAAAGGGAGTTTTTCCTCTCCACTGTCGCTACATGCATGCTCAGTATGAGGGATTGCTGCAAAGTCAACGCCAGTGACTGTCCACTGTCTCTACATGCTCATCCAGGAGGAGTGAATGCTGCAAGTCACTGACTGGATGCAATCTGCTGGGTTTCCTTAGATAGACAAACTTTTTATCCAATTTGAATAAATAACAGAATCTGACTGCACTGTTCAATGATTTGGATTAATTGTAATGCATGTACCTGACTTTTGTGAAGTGCCTTGAGACGACGTGTTGTGAATTGGCGCTATATAAATAAACTGAATTGAATTGAATTGAATAGCGCATCATAAAAAGAGCAACTTACCCACAGTGTAACATTGTGATGGCAGCATTAAAGAACTGTACTTTTTGTCAAGGTGGATGAAAGCATAAAATATTTTAAGTACCAGTCAGTTTTAAACACAAAACCTTCCAAGAGTCACTAGATAGTGAGGATGGATGAGGGATAGTATTTTTTAACATCACTGAGTCCATTCATGCATACAAATCAGCAACAGAATGAGTTAATAAGAGGAAAATTAATGTTTTGAAATGGCCCAGCCAGAGCTCTGTACTAAATTTGATAGAAAATCTGTGGGGTCACTTGAATCTGGCTTTGCACAAGAGATGTCTGACATATCTGGAGAACTTTGGATTGAGATGTGGGATGCTTCATCGCCAACCAAATGGGCACTACCAGCTGTGATGCTGCAGTTTGGAGATAACAGGAAGCTCCAGTAACTGGCCTCCAGTCCCATACGCTCCCGGGTGGAAGATGAGAGTATGAAGCAGTCATCACGCTCACTATAGGACATGCTAGAGGTATTCGATTTGGACCTGGGGGTTGCATTTGACACTTGCTTTTGTACAGTAGCTCTGCACATAAGCAGCTTGATAATGCATTAAGCATACAACATTCATGCTACAGGTTAATTTCATACTTTCCTTTTTTAGGTCAAAGTGAGACAAGTAGCGATTGCCTAGGGTTAGTCAGATCAATGAAAGGACAGGCCGAAAGGATGCTTCCACAATAATGATGAAACCTTACGATCAAAGCTGAGGTCTCTGAATCAGAATGCTGAAAAGAAAACTGGGCAAAGCTGAATGGCTGTGATTGATTCAGTCTGTTTGCTGTCTTCAACCAGAGAGAATGAGACTTGGGCACTTCCCCTGAATCACAGCGGACAGCATCTTCTGTCTGCTCATATTTTGTCTGCTGCAGTATAAAGTGCTCCTCCTGTTACATTAAAAAACCTGTCAAGAGTGAACCAGTAAGAAGTAAAACTAGAGACATGTTTTGTGTTGGAGTGCTCTCATTGTTCAACCTTTGTTTAGATCACTTCATAAGAACATGTTGGTCTATCATTGTATTCTCTGGATTAAAATGCAAGTCCAAGCACCATTTAACTTTTTACTGTTTCATGTTTGTCAAACCTAAAATCTAAAATGAAAGGATGGCTTCTTTTCCAGATTAAATCGGTACCTTCCTCTGACATCTGTGATTTTTATTTTCAATTTACTCAAAAGATAAAAAAGTCATATGGATAAATTCCTTGCTTTGGAAACGTATTCAAACTTTTTTGTCACATTACAACAAAAACAAATAAAAACTAATTTAAATATGTTTTGTTGGATATAATGTACCAACACAAATTAGGCCAAAATTTTAAACTGTAGGGCAAAAAAAAGGCTTTAATTTCTTACAAACAATAAGGTTGGTAAGCATTCACATTCAACCTCCTGAATACTATGCACACTTTGGAGTATGGCTCTGCCAGCTTTGCACATCTAGAGAGTTCAACTTTTGCCTATTCTTCTTTGCACAGAAGCTCAAACTGCCTTACTGGACAGAGAGTGTCTGTGAACATTACATTTTCGGTCCTACTACAAATTCTCAAGGGGATATACAGTATGTCTGGGCTTTAACTGTCTGGGCTATTCAAGCATATGAATTTGCTTTGATCTAAACTTTCCCATCATAGGTCAGGCTGCATTGTTAGGGCAGTGGTCTGCAACCTGTGGTTCCGGGACATAAAGTGGCTCTTTGGACCTTCCAAATGGATTCAATTTTCATGGAATAATTGCATTTAATTTCCCCAACAGAATGACGAAAGAGTACTAGCAATATTTTTATATTTTTGCTGTCATTAGATTGGACACTATGTGCTTTTTTAAAAATAATTTTCCACAAATATCAAAATCCCATAGAAGAAAATGTATCTATCCTCTTCATGTAAAAGTTTTGTTTTCTTTAATTTAAAACCTAAAAATGTGAATAAAAAGGTGGTCCTTTAAAAATGACAACTATTTTCCTATAGAAGATATTCCATTGTAAGTTCTCTTTTTTCAAAATGTCATGTAGAATTTGAAGCTCTAAACAAGTTTTAGCTGGACTAAGGGCAAAAATGGCTCTTTGAATTGTAAAGGTTGCAGAGCCCTGGGTTAGGGTTGTTGTCCTTCTGGAAGGTGAACCTCTACCCCAGTCTGAAGACTTTTGCAGTCTCTAACAAATTTTTGTAACAGGATTTCTCTGTATTCATTTCCATCCATCTTTCCATCCACTCTGACCAATTTTCTTTTCCCTGCCATTGCAGCATCCCCACAGCATGATGGTGCCACCTAATTTTTTCACAGTACAGATGTGTGTTTAGGGGGAAGGGCAGTTTTAGTTTTTAACACTGGCTTCCTTCTTGATACAATTACAGAAAGGCCAGATTAGGGAAGTGCTCAGCTAATAGTTGTCCTCTGAACAAATATGACACCTGAGCTGGGGTTCTCTGCAGTTCCTCCAGAGTAAACGTGGGACGATTGGCTGTGTTTCTCAAATGTTCTTACTTTGTCCAGACTATCAGTAGTTGGTGCCATACTCTTCGTATTTTTTAGTGCTTCATGAGATGTTTGGACTTTTGCATATTGTTTTTATAATGTTTGCCTGCTTTAAACTTCTCCACAACTTTATCACGGAGCTGTCTGGTGTGTTAGTAATGTTGTTAGATCCCCAATGTTCTCAAGAAACTTCTATTGCCTTCACATGGGTGAAGTGTTTTATTCAGTGTTTAATTCTGCTATAAAGGGACATAGAGCTCTTTACATAGAACAATGTTGGCTTTGTTTCATTAAAAGATCTCTGAGAAACATCAGAAGTACTGAGTTAGCGGCTGTGTCAGACTAGTTTTCCTAAGTGTAGCTGCTTTTTTGCTGATTTTGCCAATCTAAAAAGACAAGTTTTTGTTACGGAATCCATCTCCTCTCCGCTATGCACATGTGTGACAGCTAGTAAACAATTAGAAGTAGCAAAACTTACATAGTTTCTATAACTATTCTGCTTGCACGGCTAAGGACTATATGGCTGAAAAGCAGATGAAGTACAACAATGTCTGCATTAGGTGATGCAATCTTTAAACTGGACATGGCTGTGGTGTCACTCAGTTTAAAGACAGCAATTTAGATGTAGAATAATTGGACTATTTTTGTGTTTTCTTCTGTGTATTGAGTCAGTAGCATTCAAGCCCTGAGGGAGTGGGTCAAATCCTACAACTCCACACGTACTGACACAGAAATAGACCCATTTCACTTACCCATGTCGAAGTAACAGCTTTTATGTTGCTCCAGTTTCAGACTGTTTACTTCATTATATAAAAGGATTGACAATGTATGCATGGTAAAGGATGGATAACAAGTCAGAAAGGAGATAGTTGTAGAAATCAATTAGTCTTTTCAGAAAGTGAGTTTCAAGTTGACCAAAGAATCTTGAGTATCACTGTGTGAAAAATTAATTTGATCTTTGTGATACTGTGAGGTCAAATGACTGGAGTATAGATTTCCAAGGATACTCTGTGATGACTAAGCCTCATGACAACCAACTGAAAGATGTAGCTCATAGATCTGTGCCCCTCTGGCTGAACTGTAATATCTGCTGTGGCTTCTTTCATTTTTGTATTTAAAGACATCATTGTTTAAAATGTCATTAGGTTACTTTGGGTCATTATGAAATATTTTTCTAAACAAAAGCTTCCCTTTCAGCGTTGTTCTCATTAGCTTGCATGTATTCAAAAACTGCTGACATTAACATTTTTACAGTGAGCAATTTGGCATTTTGAAGTAACCTCAGCATCACCTGCAGCTCTCCTCTTTTTGGTGTTAGTTTCCACTTGTTGATTAATCACTTGCAAGCAGACTAGATGGGGATCTTCAAAATCACTGCCTATGCCTCAAAGGTTTGATCAAATCTTTTTAAACCAGGATGATGACGTACATATTTTAAAGCCTGGCTGATTTATTTTATGTCTTTATAACAGATTCTTGTGTTTGCAGACTTAGATCTAAAAAAATCTTCCAAAAGCTCAAGACTTAAGGGTGCCAACATTTTAAATGTGCTTTATCACTTCATTAAGTTATGATAATGGGAAGGTTTGCTATTAAGTGTTTCTCATGTTGAGACTTAAATGATCTTCCAATCAGTAGATTATGATTATATTTGCAACCTGAGTAGGATCATATGATATGATTACAAACTTTTAATGGAAGTATATTACAATCTTTAAGATATGGAGCATTAGAAATAATTTGAAAAGAACATTTGTCTTACTGTACAACTTCTACATTTACAAAATGAGGCAAAGTTAATGTCAGTACAGGTATTTAGTGAAGAAGATAGTTTGTGTTTGGCATCAGGTCATACCTCTTTTGAAATATGTTACTCAACCTGCCATAGAGTGATGGGGGCGTCTCTGACCTTTTAACCCACTGGTGGATGCTGCAGTGCTCCAGGAGCAGAAGAGAAGCAGGCATTCCGGCAGGTAGCCGACAAGGAGCAGTAGTAGCAGGATTGATATGCAGAATGACGAAGAAAGTTATGCATCTTAAATAGACCACCCAGGTTGTCAGGTTATAATTGATACTGTGTATTCTGTAGAGTTTGAAAATTACCCTTTAGACTGGCTTACAGGTACCACTGCATTTTGTACATTTAAATAAAAATTTCCAACATGATTCTACAAATGAGTGAGGATCCAAAGTTCTTTTTTAGCATATACTCTGTCTAAACAGGTCATTAACAAACCCATTAGTGATTGATTTTGGACATAATTTATAGGAAAAAATATTTTCTGTTTTAAATTATCAGGTGTTCATCTTTATGACTTGTATATAGTACCGTATTTGTAGTACACTATGGTATTTTAACTTACAGGTGTCACAGGTTGTTTAAGAGATTCATTAGGGACATCCTGATCAGGATGTTTCTGTTCGTAATCCAGATATAAATCATTTAAGGTTAATCATTTGCAGATACTAAGTCCCAGCCTGATGCTACATTAAAGATAACAGTTACTTTTTGAAGTTTGCTCTTTGCTTTTAAAATAAACTCACGCCTTGCATCTTATGTTTTTTTATATTTAGCTGTTTGCTGCTGTGCTAGGCTAACGCTAGGATGTTTACTCCATATCTTGATTTGACTGTTGTGACATATTTCAGTGTAGTAGAGAAAAAGATGCTCTCCTGCTTTATGAACGTAGTTCTTTTCTTCGACCAACTTTGAATATAATAGCTGGTGTTTAGCTGCTCTGTTGTAGCTCTCCTCAACACCAAGATATCACTGAGCCTAGCATGCAGTGCTGGCCACATGATATAGACAGACAACAAGCTGCAGCAGCCAATGCAATCTCTCTTTCATGGTGAACATATTGTATGGGGTGAAAGACACTACGACAAATGTGTTGTAGAAATAAAATAATGTTGTCGGCCTATGAGGCCAGTTTGCAAGCCGTACACAGGAAAACACAGTAATTGTAACTAACTGTCGGCATAATTTGAGGCTTGCTGGTATTACAGCTGACATAAAACCACTGACAGAACAACAATAGGTGTCTTCAATTGAGTTTAGTAAGAAACGTACCAATTCAAAATACCTTAAACGGATTAGTTACTTGGGATCGGATAGGGACATCTCAAACATTCTGTTGTAAGTAACCTTGACAACAGCTACACTTGTATCAAGGCTGCTGCTACCATCTATTTTAAATCTCAGAACTGAATGCATTTTAACTCATATATACAGTCACCATCTCCACCAGTCTGTTTTCACAAGGCAGTGACGTATCTCTTTGCAATATACATGTTAAGTTGACAGATAGCCATTAGGGTATTACTGTGACATCACCGTGAGGATTTTGACACATGACTGCATCTCTGACCTACATGCCATCTACTGACAACCCTTTTTCCTTATGTCTAACCCTCTAGTGACCCTTCCCATTCCAACTGGAAGTGACTTGTCTTAAACCAAGGGCTAGCAGCCGATTGTGTGTCAAGCCAAGGACGTTTTTAAGGGTTTAAAGCTTATCCTGGTGGGATTTATCCTGGTCTGTGCTGCAGTTGATCATAAAAGACTGCAGCTTTAATACTGACACATGTTCTGTGTGGCAGCTGTCGGACAAAACGGGATTTCACAAAAATAATTAAATAAAATTTTTCCAAGGCTTTATTTTTTTTTTGTTTAAAAATACCCCCAAAACATTAAAATATTAAACTGAACAAATGTTCATGCAGATCTCTTCTGTTGAATCTTGCATTAATAACACTTACCAAATAACCTTCAGCTCTGTTTAGACGCGATGAGCTAAAATCAAAGAGACGTTTCAAGTGAAGGCTGCAGTATAAACGGTAATGCTTGAATTGTTTGGTCTTTGAAGTGGTTCCTCACTTTGTGCGGAGGAGAGGTATCTGTGTGAGAATGTTTATAACCTGTTTTTGTGCTGGGAAAAAATATATGTGCATTAACATAAAGCAGGCTGGTTCCTGAGTGTGGGCATGCACGTCTCTCTGTCTGCTTGCATTAGTCAGTTGAATTTGCCCGGAAACAACAGACAGTGGCCGCAGCTGTAGCATACAACCCTCCCTGCCTCTTGCTGTGCACAGCAGTCAGTGAGAGATGCCCTTTTTCTTATTTCCATGTATAAAATCAACATAAAAGAACATAGAGTTACTGGGCCTTAAGCTTCCATGTGGGTCGATGTAGGGTGTGGCATCAAGTTAATCATTCATTTTTAGTATTTTAGCACCTAACATCCTAATATCTACTTTTTGGCCATACTTTGCATATGCCTGTGTTTGCAAGTGCACAAATCAGTCAAACTGAAGAGATCCCCCTATACAATTGTACACACAGTGTAAAATACTAAATCTACAGCCCTGTGTCTGCGTCATGTGTTAAATTTAAATTTAAGCTTGTCATTTCATTCTGCCACAGGGCCATTGCAGCAGGGATCTGTAGTGTTCATACTTCAGTTTTCTGTCGGGCTAGCTTGCTCACAGTTTAGACTAAAACACCTATTGTTATCATTTTATGATGTACAACCTGCATTAAAAATAAAGGCCGGGCAGTTAGTTTGGCTTGGTTCAGTTTTACACTATACAACATTTGCAAATTCCCTTTTTCAGTAACATCCACAACCTTCACCACTGATTTACTAAAAGGTTGCATCATAGATATGAATTATTATTAGTTAAATTCAGGCAAACTTTATGTAAAAAAAATAATAATTTAATTGGCTGCTAAAACAGGGATTTCTTCTCTTTTCTTATCACAACCTGGCTTGTGGGGTCATGACAGGAGGGAGGCTACCGAATCGATCCCGGCCCAACATTCAACATTTGCAGAAAATATAATGAGCACCACCAACTTCAAGGCACCACATCTGTCAGTAAGTCTAAACTTTTCTGTCCAGAGCAGATAAAAAATGAAGTGGTCTTCAGCAGCATCTAAAATCTAGTTTACAAAACCACAAAACAGATCCTGTTATTTATTAAACAGAGGTGAAGCCAAACTAAAAGACCTGAGACATAAAATTGGGATATCCTCTGCTTTCATCAGAGTTACGGTAACCTAATGACATTCATGTTTGTTTAATAATGACAGTGTGCGACATGGCGTCGTTCAGTGCTGCATTCATACTAAGGCAAATACTGACTTTGATAGCTAAATCTACTTCTCCTCTTCTACAGCCATGACTTTATCATGAGTGCAGATAAAGCTCTCCTTCGAAGCTTGATTGTTCTTATTTGCTGACATGTTGCTGTGTTTACCTCTGATGAATGGTCTGCGCATGCCAGGTGTCTTTGTCAACTGGTTTTGATGTCTTTCCGTTGCACTGTCACTGCGCCACCAATGGGCCCAGCATACATGCAACAGTGTTTTCATTGGTGCTGCATGTTCTCGTGTGGAGGCACTTTTTCTCTTTATAAAAATGGTTTTTGAAACGATACCGTTTTCATTTTCATGTGAGATGCCTGGTAGTTAGCAGATTGCAGTGATGTGACGTTCACGAACGAACCGATTCTTTTGAACGGCTCTTTACCTTGAACGATAGGACTCGAGTCTCAGTCAGGGAGAGCCGTTCTTTGTTTTTGACTACTTTGCTTGCTCATGATGCTCTTCATGCACTGCACTGGCAGCTTTTTTTATTTCATTTAATTTTAAATTATCTATTTATTACTTAGGCGACTAAATACAAGGATGGTGGTATGATCATATAGAGCGCATGCTCATTGTTTTCGTCATGCGTCATGGTGGCCGACACAAGTGTGGCGCTGTGTGCACCTGGCTGAGACACTGACACAGGCTGCATGCAGCGGGAGAGAGGAGGACAAAATTCTTCTAAACACAAATTTGCCAGATGACAACAAGGTGAAACAGAAGAAACCCTAAAGCAAGATACTACCTTCTTTCAGGGCTTTTTTTTTATTTGGATCTTTGCACACTTTATAAGGTTAATGTTTCCAGTTAAGTGTTGTTTACCATAAGTGCGTTGCCTTAATCGTTATATTTAATGTTGCAGAGGATGATTTTTGTTTCTGCCAAAGCGACTCAATTGCACTTTTTTATCTATTTTTTTGCTCTTTATTTTGTTTTTATATCATAAATAACACTAAAATGCACACAACACTTGTAGTATAGAACTACATTGGTATTTGATTTTTTTTTTATTTGATATTTTTATATTTATACTTAATTTAATGAAAATATGTGCGTAAAGAAAGATTTTTATTTTGCTTTAACATACCTTGGTTATATTTTGAACTTTTAAAATGAAAATGTTAATTTTAATACAAAAACTTTGTTGTGAATTTCACCAACACATGCCAGGTTTTCCAAAATGAATATATTAAACACTATATTAGGGATGAAATGTCTTGGTCTTCAAAACATGTACACTTCAAAAATGGAAAATTTCAACAGCTCTTTGAATTGAGCGAATCGTGAAGATTCGGTTTCCTTCAAAGAGCCATAAGTCCCATCACTACTAGATTGTTTTTAATGTTCCCTAACATGTGAAAATCTAGAATGAAAGTCTACTTTTTAACGTGAATGACTGTTTTAGTAAATTAACGTAGTCTTGATATTCTGTCAACCTCTTTTTCCCCCTTTTACTAATCTATATGTAAGAAACAGTGAACGAAGCACAATTACCCAAATATTTCGCTCAGACAGTTGCTAATAGTTTACACAGTCCCTTGATGTGTCAAACTACATCTAACGCTACAATATATCTTTATCAGGTTTTTCAAGTTAACCAATACGTGTGCCATAGCTGAAAAAAAAAACTTTTATTGCATGTAAAATACTTTGATGACCCTTTTAATATCAGCTACACAACATAAGTTATTCTGTTTTTTTTTTTTTTCAAATAAACTAAAATTCACTTATCAACTAAATCACATGAATAATCCCTAATGTACACCATATTTCTTTAATGTACAGAGTTCAAATCCAGGAATAGTTTGGAGGACATGGAAAGCTTCATCATGGCCTCTTTGAGGAGTGGAGTGGTGCCACTGTCTTCCACCGACTTCCTATCTGGCTCACAGTCTTCAGAGATGGGCTAAAATGAGTGGGTCATCTATCACAACAGAGGGGAGAGTGATACATTTATAGCTGTGAAAATAGGCCAGAGCACGGCACTGATGGAATAGATAGAGTGTAATTAGGACAAGGTTAGGCTGCATTACGCACACGCACACACACTTATGCAGTTCACTATTTCTTATTAGTAATGTAGCAGAGATGCATTTAGGTTTCTGTTTATATTCCACTGTTCACGAAGACACACTGCTCGTAAAGGGGGTTGTATTTCATTTAACCTGCTCAGCATGCCAAACTCTTTTGATTTACACACCCATTCTTCTGTGAAGAGCATGAAGAATCAAAAAGACTAAAAGCTCAGTTAACCCTCCATTGTTAAATGAAAGTATAAAAAAGTCCACCCATAACTCTGTTTATGCCAACCCTTTTTCTGTTTTTCTCTTTTTTCTTCTCTCTGTCTTTATACTCCATTATATTTCTCCAGCTTCTCCTCAGTGTACAGTTTACAACACATTTACTCATTTTCACACCTCCTCTTTCCTCTCAGATCTGTTTCATTTCCACTGCCATCAAAACCACACCTTATATACCACAGCTTTTTTTCCCACTTCCTCCTTCCCCATCCTCCTCTCCCTTAGTGTGCAAGCATTCATCTGCCGTGCACCACACACTGCCTTTCAACACGGCAAAATAGGCACATGAGGAGCCGCCCCCTATCTTCCAGGGCAGTGCTGTAAGCCTATGGAGCAGATGGACTAGCTGAGCTGTGCTGTCTCTCTCCGAGAACCTGCCTCAATGTACATGTTGCTCAGATGAGAGGACGATCTCCTTCACACATATTCTCTTCTCTAAATCTGGCCACCCACGGGTGTGCCAATATAGAAGCTAGCAGCTGGTTGGAAAATCTGGATGCCCTGAATATTGACAACACAGGCTTTTTTTTTTACAGAATCTAAGAATCGGTTGTAATATTCCCAGGATGGTTAGATTTGTAAGGGGAAAACACTGGAAATAATGGTTCTCATTTTGCTTGAAACAGAAAACCCAATTGAATTCTGATGAATAGTACCTGACAAAAGTGACTATACCCCTCACATTTTAGTAGCATCGTACAGCTTGTATAACAGTTTAAAGATGCTGTCCCCTCAGAATAACTCAATACACATACATCAATGTCTAAATGCCGAAATTAAAACTAATAATATCTCATAAACCAAAGCAGCACAAATGTAAATTTTAATGGCACAAACCAGCACAAACGAAGCAGAAAAAAATGAGACCACTCTGGTTTATTTTGGAGCAAACTGGGGGGATGGTGACCTGAATGACCTAAAAATTCGATTTAATATCTCAGAAACCATAGCAGCACAAATGATCATTTTAACTGCACAAATGAAGCACTAACCACACAGCCTATTTGCCTGAATTTTTCATGTAGGTGGGGTGTCAGCTTCACTCAGCTCACCTCATGGCAAACAACTCTCTGAGGATCTGAAAAACAGAATTGTTGCTCTTTATAAAGATGGCCGAGGCTAGAAGAAGATTGGCAACACCCTGAAACTGACCTGCAGCGCGGTGGCCAAGACCATACGGCGGTTTAACAGAACAGGTTCCACTCAGAACAGGCTTCGCTGTGGTCAACCAAAGAATTTCAGTGTACACACTCAGCGTTATATCCAGAGGTTGTCTGGTGAAAATCAACGTATGAGTGCTGCCAGCATTGCTGCAGAGCATCAAATTGTTCTGCATGGCTGTTGTCCTAGAAGGAAGCCTCTTGTAAAAACGATGCACGAGAAAGCCTGTAAACAGTTTGTTGAAGACAAGCAGACTAAGGACATGAATCACTGGAACCATGTCCAGTAGTCTGATGAGACCACTCGTACTCGTACTCGTCGTCTTCCTCTTTATCCGGGGCCGGGTTGCGGGGGCAGCAGAGATGCCCAGATGTCCCTCTCCCCTCTCCCCAGACACCTCCTCCAGCTCCTCCGGGGGGAGCCCAAGGCGTTCCCAGGCCAGCCGAGAGACATAGTCCCTCCAGCGTGTCCTGGGCCGTCCCCTGGGCCTCCTCCCGGTGGGACGTGCCTGGAACACCTCCCGAGGAAGGCATCCAGGAGGCATCCGATATAGATGCCCCCCCACCCCTGGCTCCTCTCGATCTGGAGGAGCAGCGGCTCTACTCCGAGCCCCTCCCGGATGGCCGAGCTCCTCACCCTATCTCTAAGGGAGTGCCCGGCAACGAAGGAAGTTCATTTCAGCCACTTGTATCCGGGATCTCGTTCTTTCGGTCATGACCCAAAGTTCATGGCCATAGGTGAGGGTAGGAACGTAGACCGACCGGTAAATTGAGAGCTTCGCTTTTCGGCTCAGCTCTCTCTTCACCACAACGGACCGGCACAGCCCCCATTACTGCGGCAGCCGCACCGATCCGTCTGTTGATCTCCCGCTCCATTCTTCCCTCACTCGTGAACAAGACCCCGAGATACTGAATCATGAATCCATACTCAAGCACAGCATGATCCCCTACCTTCAGAATCCGAACTGCAGGGCAGTATTTCTATATGATGACAACCCCAAATACACTTCCAAGACAATCAGTGCCTTGCTAAAGAAACTGAGGATAAAGGTGCTGGACTGGCTAAGCATGAAGAGTTACTAAATATCAACATCGTTACTGAGGATTTTGAACATTTAATTTCACATCACAATTGTATTTATTTCTGCAAACTTTCAGCATTATGGTAGTGGTGATGTAGTGTTCTGAATAAATTAGTCTTTGAACTCGCTGACATCTTTAGATTTCTGATGCGGAGTTTGTCAAAGCGGCATTGAAAAGCAATTTTAAAAAATTAGGCTTTTTGTTTCCTTTTCATGAGGTCAAAGACTACATACAATCCCTTAGGGTTAGCCCTCGACCTAAGCTTCCCAGTTCCACTTTAAAAAAGTGGTTAAAATATTTCAATTAAGAATGGGACATTCCTTTAAGGACATAGTACATCATCAGTTATCATAGTACCTATGATACCTAACATACTGTAAATGTATGTGTCATGTGAATTCTGCGACAGACATCAGCAAATATTTATATTTAAGGAATAAAAGATAATATAATGGCAAATATACCCTTTTAAATCAGCTTAAATCTGCTTTAATGTATTAAAAATGTACTGAACAAAATTATTAGATGGAAATATGTAAAATCATAAAAAGCTGCAATAACCATATGGAATAAATTTGAACATCCTTAAATACATACTTCACTGAAGCACCCTTTGATTCAATTTAAAGATTCAGTCTTCTTGAGTTCACACCTGCTAACAATTCAAGTTCATTTTAAAGATCTCGATAAAAAGGTCAGATGCCATCTTCTTTCTAGCTGAAGCTATAGTCTTCAGATAGGTTACTTTTTAAAAGGTAATTCTTGGGCAAAAAAAACACATCACTGAAATAACACCACAGCCACAATGAAAAATGGTAGTGGCAGCATCATTCAGTGTGGTCACTAGTCTGAGGTTTTTTACACGGTGGATGAAGTAAATATTAGTTCCAAAAAAAACTTCAGCTGTCTCCTACAAAGCTAAAGATGAAGAGGGTCTTAGTAGACATTTAAACTAGCAATATAATGACTTCATGGGATAAAACTTAAAGTTTGCAAAAGTCCAGAACCAACTAAATCAGTTGGCTCATGTGAAGCTGTCATAGTCTGATAACTTTGGAGAACATTTGCAAATATTACCAAGATAAGATGTGGGAGGACTGAATGCTGAAAATGAATAAAAAGGCACTTTAGCAAAGTACTAGTTTAAGGGAATTTGTTTGACTTTGGTTGAATTGTGCCAAATAAATGTGACATTATATGTGGAATAAGTTTTAAAATGATTTCATTCATGGTTTCAATTTGTATACATCACAAATACCTGGCATTTTAACAGGGATGTGGAGACTTTTAAGAGGTGCTTTACTGACTAATCATTAAATATACTTGAAGCATATTGATGATTGGCCTGACTTCAGGTTTGCCTAAGTAGGTCAAACCTTTGTGTACATTGTGTACATTTATTTTACTCTACGGTGATACATAACACGATACAATGCTGTGTTCCTTGGTCTTCATGATGCTGTTTGTTCATTAATGTTTTCTAACAAAGCTCTGAGGCCAAAAGAACAATATGATGTTGCCCAGTTTATTTTGTTCTGCTAGTTGACAAGAACCAAAGATGATATCAAGCTAAACACATTAGTATGAACCAAGCTGCATACTATTATAGTTGTTGTGATTGAAAGATAGAAGAAAGATAGAGGAATGATTTTTCATATCTGTTAACACTTTTTGACAGTGATACCACAAAACAAAACACAACTTTCTTTAAAATCATTTCATAAAATATCAGCTGTAAGACTCGTTCTTTTCGAAAACCCTGATTACATTTTTGTTTAGGTTTTATTTTCATTAACCTTTACATATCATAAACCAGTTTTGCATTGCTTTCTCAGTTATTTCTATTTTGTGAATAAAGTATGAGAAGAGAAATTCACCAACACTAATTATCCAAAATAAAAAAACAGGACTTTCCTGACCTGAATCCAAATGATGGCTGGGGAATATTTGCCTTAAAATGTTAACCGCACACTTCTGACATCCCTACAGAACATTTCATTGTATCTCAAAAGGTATTGCTCTCACTTTGCCCTAAACAGTTTTGTGAGCTCATAGTTAAACAAGGAAATTCCCAAAAATAAATCAACATTTTGAAGTAAAGGGACAGTTCAGCTTGTCTTGAGTGTGTCGCCATCTTCTGGATACTAGTGTGAACTGCCTGTATCTTTGACAGAGATTGAGGTAAGGTCATGAATTGGACCTAATGCCAAAAACCTACTTTTCTCACTGGAGGAGCAGATGGCTGCTCCTCAGTGCACAAGGTAAGGAGATACAATAACCACATGCTCAACAAAGGGTGAAATAATCTATAATAGAATTATTTCAATTTTATTATTATTTTTTATTTCAGTTTTTATGTTCATTTAGTTGTAAAAAATGTATGATTGAAGAGTAACATATGCCTATAATATACCCTAGAAACAGGAGCTAGATATTTTGAATCTTTCTGGTTTGAGTCAAGGAACCACATCCTCCTTCATCCTCATTGAAAGGCAGCAAAACTTAAGATAACAACCTACTGACTGGCTGTCTTTTGTGTATTTATTTGCATGAATTTCCATTGTATCTGGTAGAGGGAATATACCTTGGTCTGTAGATGAACTGTCCCCACATCTGAACATGCAAATCCACTGTGTTTTATTAAAATGTTATGTAATAGACCAAATGATATATGTTTTTAATTTTTTCTTTATAAAAAAAACAAAAAAGCCCTCTGAGTAAAAGCTTTGTAGACTACCTTTTACTACAGACCCTATGTCTTTAAGGTTTCTACCAGCTTTGCATATTTAGAGACTATCTACTTTGCCAATCTACTTTGCAAAATAGCTGATGTTCAGTCAGATTAAATGGGGAGCATCTGTAAACAGCTACTGAAGAAAGCATCCACATAGCATGATGCTGCCACCACCGTGTTTCATTGTGTGGGTTGTGTGTTCAGTGTTAGTTATGTTAGTTTTCTCTCTACGTAGTGTTTTTCATGTAGGCCCAAAAGTAAAATATTGCTCTCATCCACTCAGAGCACTTTCTTTCATGTTTGCTGTGTTCCCTGCATATCTTGTGGTCCACAGGTCTCCTTATGGGTTCTATATGGGTTTCTTGTCATAAACACCAGATTTGGGGAGCACACCTCTAATAGTTGATCTGTCCATAGATTTTCCCACCTGAGCTGTGGCTCTCTGCAACTCCTCCAGAGATTGGTCTCTTGGCTGCTTCTCTGATTAATGCTCTCTTTGCCTGGTCTGTCATTTTAGGTGGACAGCTTTATCTCGGTAGATTTTTGTGTTGTGCTATGCCATCTTTCTGTGTTTGGATGATGGATTGAACGGTTCTCTATGAGATGTTCAAAGCTTGGGATACTGTTTTAAAACCAACACCTTCTTTCTACATATCCACAACTTTATCCCTGACCTGTCTGCTGTGTTCCTTGATCTTCATGATGCTGTTTGTTCATTAATGTTTTCTAACAAACCTCTGAGGCCTTCAAGGAACAGTTGGATTAATACTGAAAATAATTACACACGGGCAGAGTCTTTTTACTGTTCATGTGACTTATGAAGGAAGTTAATTGCACTGGTTTTTATTTTTGGGAATCAGAATGAAGCAAGTTGATAATAAATGGATGTCAGACTTTTCAGATTTTTATCAGAGAGGGCTGAATACAAAGACAAGTTGGACATTTCAGTTTTGTTTGTAAAAGGAAATTTTGAAAACCATGAATCATTTTTCTTCATTCATCACAAATATGGACTACTTTGTGTTGTGTTTAGCAAGGCACTGTATGAACTTGAGATGAAATGCAATGGTTAGGATGTTATTAAAATGTATATCAGGGCTAACTCACAAACAGCATTACAGAAATATTACTGAAGAATTTCTGCAGGTAAACTGCAGTGTGTTTTTTATTTATTATTTGGTTAATCGCTCTGCATCCTCTCTATGTGTTTTTTAGAAAACACTAACAGAATGTTTCATTCTTAATTAAAGATTCACTCCCTGCTTTTTTTTCCCAGGTTGCGTTCAATGTAGAAACAATTAGTGGAATTAGGACTGCAGTCTGGGGCCAGAGCAAATCCAATTAAAGTAAGAACCATTAAATTGGCACACCCACCTAATTGGCTTTAAAATTGCCTTTCTACAAATGCTGGTGTTTTAGAATTAACACATAAAAAATATTAAGGAAACTGACTATTCCATCTGTATTTTATATTGAATGCTGTTAAAATCTGTATACCACCACTTCCTCCTGTTTTCTCTTTTAGGATAAAATCTACAGCTAACAAAAGAGATCAAATGACATTAAAATCTTCTAAATGGCAGTTAGCTCTGCTAGTATGACGAGCCACCCTTCACCAAAGATATCACTGTCATTTATATATGGGATTGTTGACACATTAAGGAGGCCATGCCAAGCTTAGCTGAGTGGCGTGTCATGATGGGATGCGAGGCAGTTAGTCAATGTTGGTAAAAGGATTTAGAGGATTTGACCCTATCAGTGGAGAGGGCATTCAGAAAGGCTGCGTTAATGACACTAAATGAGTCTGTGCCTGAGGCATGCTAATAATAGAGACATGAAAGACAGAATTTCATAAGGTGATTTTATTCCTGCAAATACCCTACTTGAACTTGAAAGATGGGTTTCAAAAGATGGCAGTGTGTATTTTTTTCTACATGTATGGCGACACACAAAATGTTCTGTTGGCTTCTCTGAACTTAAAATTGGCTTGTGGCTGAAGTGTAACTTTAAGTGTTTGACATTTATCATTGTTTAGTGTTTGCTGCAGTTTCTTTTACCAAAACAAAATACTTATATGGTTTTACACTGACTTTTGCACTGATTTGGGCTGATTTAAAGTGTATATAAAGAATTTGGTGTGAAGGTCAGTTAGAATTACCAAGATTATTTTTATTTTCCAAATGCCAGAATAGTGAAGGATTGTTTATTACTTTTATAGATTCAGAAGATTACATACACTAATATCAATATGCTTTTAAACAACTTTGAAAACAACTTGGAAAGCCCAGGTGATGACTTCATACCTTTTAGAAGCTTCTGATGGGGTAAATAACAACATCTGTTAATCACCAGTCAACCTCAAACACAATGCTTTCTAGTGCGGCTTCATAAGAAATAAAAGACTGTTTAAAAAAATCAGGCAAGATGTCACAAATCGAACTTTAGATCTCAACAAGTCTGCTTCATTGCAAGGAACAATTTCTGGCCATCATACAGCTCAATAAGAGATGGGTTCTGTTACTCAGTGATGAAAGTGTTTTGGGTAAAACTGTGGGAATCATTCGTCCATTCATGCCTAAACATATAACCCCAAAACAAAAGCAAAAGACCTTCTGTAGATGCCTTCTCTAGATCTTCTGTAGATCTAGTCTTGAGGAAGAAAGTCTATGTGTAAATACTGAACCAACATGTCACAACCTCAAATGGGATGTTAAAGCTTGGGCAAAAACGGATCTTCCAAATTAACAATGGCTCTCATTATACCACCACATTAGTTACAAATTGGCTAAAAGACCACAAAGCCAATATTTAAAACATGTCCCCAGAAAGCCCTGATCTTAGTCCCATATAATATTTTAATCCAGAGCTATAAAGGTGTGCTCTAGCAAATGGCCTACAAACCTAAATCTGTTACACCAATTCTGTCAGGAGGAATGTGCCTATATTCCAGTAAGCTATTGTCAGAAGCTTGTGGGAAAGTACTCAAAATATTTGACCAAAGTCATAACATGTAAAAGTCAATTTAACCAGATACTAAAGAAATGAATATAAGGGGTGGCGGTGCGTGGCGTAGCGCTACAGCATGCTATATACGGAGGCTTCAGTCCTTGACGCAGCTATCCTGAGTTCAAATCCCGACTTCGGGAACCGGTGCTGCATGATTCCCCCTCTCTCCATCCCACTTCTCATCTGCCTACTTTTGAAAAATAACAAATAAAGGCCACTAGGTGGCGCTGGTGACTCAGTTGGTAAAGCACCCGCAGCATGTGCAGAGGCATTAGTCCTCAATGTGGTTGTTCTGGGTTTGATTCCCGGTCTCGGGCCATTTGCTGCATGTCTTCCCCTTCTCTCTTTCTTCTCTGATTACTGTACAATAAGGCCACTAGTGCCCCCAAAAGAAATCTTAAACGAAGTGCATGTAAACTTTGTAATTTAAGGAAATAAAAAAAACTCCCCTTAAAATTTCTCTCTCTCATTATTTTGGCATTTTGCAAATGTAAATAATTTCCTAATTTACCTCAAACAGGAAAGGTTAAGTCTCATTTAATGTCAGGCAGTGTAAAAGAATTACATAACAAAGGTTATGTGTCCTTTTTTACAGTGCACATATCTTGTTAGTTTTCTGTAAGTTAGTTTTTTACTGGCATGTTTGCAGTAATTATAATAGGGAATTCAAATAAACTGGTGAAATTATAAATAATATCTGGTTCTTCCCACACCAAAAAAGTCTCTGCTTGGTAATTGCCAGCAAATTGTTGTTCTGTTTTATTGGATTTATTAAGATTTATCATGCCAAATGTAAAATGTAGTGTCATACCTGCTTGCGTTTTTGTTATATTACCTGGTCTAGTCCTTCGTTTTGTCTCTGTGCACCCTTGCCCACAACTGTTCTGTGTTTTCCCCTGATTGTCTTGTTACATTTGTCATTGGTTCCCCCTGCTGTTCAGTTATGTATTTAAGCCCGTTTGTTTCCTTTGTTCCCCGCTGGTTCCTTATGTTATGTGTATGTGCGATCCCGTGTTTTCTCTACCCTGTCTGTGTCCTGCCATGGATAATGAAGACTCATCTTACCTGAAAACCTCGAGCTTCAGGAGTTCTTCCCTGCATTTTGGTCCATCAAAAACCTGCTTTATAACAGAAGGAAATAGCCAACGGGACCAAGCGGGAGGAATGGAGATGGAGTTTAACGAGGACTTCACCTCTCTTAAACACCCCATGGAGGAGGCTGGAGATAGCTGGCAGCTGGCGAGGAGGGAATTTTTTCCTGATCCTCGGATTCCCCACGTCATTGAGGCCGAGCGACAAAGGGCCTTGGTAGAAATCGTCGCTTCATTGAGGAGGCCTCCTGCCCCCTCCTCCACTCGCCTCTCCACTGAAGCTGGAGGCAGCTTTCCGGCTCATGGTTTAGCTCCTGATCAGCCATCGCTGCTGCTTCCGACTCCTAATCCTGTTCCTGGTCCAGTTCTGGAGGGGTTCGTGGATGAACCGCCTCCACACCTCGATCCTGTTCTTGGTTCTGTTTCGGAGGGGTTCATGGATGAACCGCCTCCACACCCCGATCCTGTTCCTGGTTCTGTTCCGGTGGGGTTCATGGATGAACCACCTCCACACCCCGATCCTGTTCCTGGTTCTGTTTTCCGGAGGGTTTCATGGATGAACTGTCTCCACACCCCAATTCTGTTTCTGGTCCTGTTCCGGAGGGGTTCATGGATGAACCGCCTCCACACCCCGATTCTGTTCCTAGTTCTGTTCCAGAGGGGTCCCAAGCCGAGCCGCCCTCACACTCTGTTCCTGTCCGTGAGGGGCTCGAGGATGGACTGCCTCCACTTCCTGCTCCTGTTCCTTGTCCTGTCCTGGAGGGTCCGAGGACGAACTGCCTCCATCCCTGGTTCCCGTTCCGGAGGAGTTTGTGGAGGACCTGTCTCCACTTCCCGTTCCTGTCCCTGAGGGGTGCGAGGACACACCCTCTCTGCATGTTGGGCCTCGGCGGCTCCGTCGCAGATCTCCACAGCCTCGCCGAAGGTCCCAGCTGTCGCTGCACCGCTCGCCTGGGTTCCAGTGGTCTCCGCACCGCGCCTCTGAGCTCCACCGTGGGTTTTCCTGGTCCCGCCGCTGGCCGTCAGATCATCGGCTCCTACGTCGCCGGCCTGCTCAGCTCCTTCGTCGCCGGACTGCTGATCGCCGGATCTGCGGAGACAGCCTGCTGATCGCCGGATCTGCCGGGGACGGCCACCGGGCCGGGCGCCTGAACTCTGGGTCTGCCGGGGATGGCCTCCGGGCCGGCCGCCTGAACTCTTGACCTCCTTCCGAGGCCCCCTCCGCTCACGCTGGTCGGGTTGTTTTGTTTTGGTTCTTGCCCTCCTTCCAAGGCCCCTTCCGCCCACCCTGGTCGGATGTTTGTTTTGTTTTTGTTATGTGGGCGTCTTGGATCCGCCCTTAAAGGGAGGGGCTATGTCATACCTGCTTGTGTTTTTGTTATATTACCTGGTCTAGTCCTTTGTTTTGTCTCCGTGCACCCCTTGCCCACAACTGTTCTGTGTTTTCCCCTGATTGTCTGGTCACGTTTGTCATTGGTTCCCCCTGCTGTTCAGTTTTGTATTTAAGCCCGTTTGTTTCCATTGTTCCCCGCTGGTTCCTTATGTTATGTGAATGTGCGATCCCGTGTGTTGGCTATCCTGTCTGTGTCCTGCCATGGATAATGAAGACTCATCTTAACTGGAAACCTTGAGCTTCAGGAGTTCTTCCCTGCATTTTGGTCCATCAAAAACCCACTTTATGACACGTAGCCTTTGAGCACTTTCTTAATTTTCTTCTCTCTAGGGGCTCTAATAGTCAAGCTATTTTACCCAGTCTAGACCGTATGATGTCTTGCGGTACTATTTATCAAATCTTGAAAGCAGTTTAAAACTAATTCAGCCAACAGAGCAATATTGATTACATTTTTAGAAACACTATTTATTATTTAACTCTAAGTGATTTTCTATTTGATTGAAAGTAAAACTGACAATTCAAACTAAACAGAAAATATAGCTTATAATTACAGACAAATTTCCGTTACATTTCCGTTTAATCATCTATGAGTGACAATATGACTGAAATACGATTATGTGGTGATGTTGCTGTAATTTGGCACTGCATAGCTTAACAGAATGTAATTTGTTAAACAGATACATAAACTACATATGTTTATGAATGGAAGAATGATTCCAATGCTAAAATTGCAATGAAATTGCTCCATTTTGTGTGATTTTAAAAATAGTAATAGGGTTAATAAATCGTGTGGAATATTCCAGTTCAGGTTTGACCAGTCTAAGTGTTTCAGATTTTGAATTGAGTCCAGGTACCTTAAGAACCATGGAAATGGTGTTTTAATTAAAATCCCATTGCAAAGCAGTAAATCTTATGCTAACTTTAAGCATAATTGGCAGTTTTACCCTTCCTTTCAATACAGAAATGATAAATGATTATAGCAATTTAGATAATCTGGCATGAATTTTATGTCAGCTACAGCTATAGTTGTAGATTTTAAAACTCTCCTTTAGTCCAATGGAAATGATAAATTTACTCAAATGTATTCACTATTTATATTAATGTTGACATATTATTCACAAACCTGAAAAAAATCTGTTTTAACCCAAATCTAACTAGACAATATTTAAAAGTTATTAGACTTCCTTTATTCATTACCTTATTTTTAATTGCTGAAAGGGTTTATCACCTCCCCTCATCTCTAAAATGATAACCTTTGACCACTATGTGTCATGCTGCATGGTAGGAAGCCCTGTCCTTGTGCCCCACTAGGCAGGGCACTGGCACAGATTGACCAGGAAGTCTGGGTGATTTAGATGCCAATGCCAGCCATATACCACCCACTGGTCAAATCCTCTTTGCTGGTTTCACCATGTGGTCTGCTCATCATCCTTGGCTCACCATGCAAAGATACGACAGGAGACTGATCACTATGCCAAGGATAACTATCAGATGGGGGGAGAGAAAAAGAACCAGAGATCAATGACCTGGATAAGATACATGCTACAACTTAAGCGTGAATGAATTTTAAGCCTTATCAAATCTCTGCTCTTTGTTTGAATAATATGTGAGCCCACATATTTGAGACTGTTGTGATCTACCGTGTTTGTGGGAATGGAAATATTGTGAAACGATAAATGTTTGTTTCATTGTTTCTTGTATTTCTGAATGTGATTAGCCTGAGAAAAGAAAGCATTTGTTCTATGGCTGCTGCTGCTATGGCATGCATGAATACGGAGGAGTGTCTGTCGGCAATTGTTCTCTTAGCTGTAATATATTCAGTGACCCACTGGTTACAGCCCGTCCTTGTTCCACATGTTTTTTCATATATTTACAGCATATTAGCACAAGGGGCTGCAGTGGGAGGCAGTGAACACTTGTGTATTTGCCTGTTTGTGTTGTATTGTCTGGTTTAGTTGGTAAGTGGACATGTTTTGTGTGTAATCTCACATACATGTATGATGATGTTTTTGTACATATTTAACTGACTTTTTTGTCTTTCTACCATGTTTGTCTCTCTGTTCTAGGAATCACATTGAAGGCAGTCTGTTCTCTCCACTTGGTTTGGAGGTCTTCTAGAGGGTTGTGGCCTCCTTGCCATCATGAAGGGGTTGGGGACCAACCGTAACAGACATCTGTCTGAGTCTTGTGATCCCTCTCTTAATCATCCAGAGGTTCTCTACCACCAGAAGACCAGCACACTGCCACGCAGCCCTTACCTGCTTAGCCCCACTATGGACCACTATGGCACCATGGACCCCCACCTTTATCCTTCTGCCAATCCAGGCTCCCTTCCAGTAGACTGCATGCTGCCCCTTAACAATCAGCTTTCCAATAGCAGCACTTTTCCTAATATTCACTATAATTCCTATGACCAGTCAGATTTCTCTCCTCCTGGGGACAGTATTGGAGGGATAGGCACAGGCACCATGGGGACATCTCTGTCAATGGGGATGGCATCAGGAATGGCCATGTCAGGGCTGAGTGGAAGAACACCTATGATTACAAGTGGCTCTGCAACTATATCTCACCATGTTACTAAGAATCAAACGCCGCCCAGTCTGCTGGATTTTGAGAAGCAGCTACCAGGAGGTCGTGACGGATTCAGTACTTTGCAGTTTCATCGAACGTCCGCTGCTGTTGCTGCCAAGCAGCGAACAGACAGCCCTGGTCGCATTCGTTACATGCTGCACTCAGTGCAGAAACTGTTTGCAAAGTCCCAGTCGCTGGAGAGCCACAACATGAAGGGAAATGTGAACGGAAGATCTACTGGGAGCGGTGGAGGCACTTCTTCTGGCACTGAGGACGGAGGGAAGCATAATCGCAGATCCAAAAGTAAAGATCGTGTTACAAAGTCAGAGGCAACTGCTAAGAGACGGCCAAGATCCAACATGTCAGGGTACTGGAGCTCAGATGATTTGGACAGCAGTGATTTGAGCAGCTACCATAATACTATGACCATGATGACCCTGGGGCGTCCTAGTGGTCATGAAACCCTAAGTGGTCAGAGTAAATACATCCACAGTGGCTATAACACAATCAGTTCTTCTAAAAGCAGCAATGAGATGAAATATCCTGCACTTCCTGGTCCAGGGGATATTGGAGGTGGTGGGCTTAGTGGACCAGTAGGGATGCTGATAAATGACGCCGAGTATGTGAAAGGAGGGTCTTGGTCCCCACTGACGATGGGCCAACCAAGACAGGTGCTTCAGAAGGGCTCAACTACTCTGGACAGGTCAATGCTCAAGTCCAAGTCCTGCCAACAGGAGTTAACTTGTAACTATCTGCAGGTTGCACGCAGGGTAAGTTTGCAAAGTCGTAAAAAGGTATTTAAACTCCTGAACCTTTTTTACATTTTGTGGTATTGCAACAACATACTTTAATGTATTTTATTGGGATTGTATGTGATAGACTAACGCAAAGGATTGCATAACCATAAAGTGAGAGGAAAATTACATTACATTAAATCTAAAGTGCATTTGTATTCAGGTCGCTTCATAATGATACTAATTGCCTTCAGAATTCTACTAACTAATTAATAGTATAGTCCACCTGGGTGTAATTTAATCTCAGTATAAATGCAATAGCTCTGTGGAGGCCTCAGAGGTTTGGTAGAGAACATAAATGTACAAACACTATAATGAAGTCTAAGGAATTTAACAGGTCTGGGAGAAGGTTGTTGAGAAGTTTAAAACAGTGTTAGGTTACAAAACAATGTACCAAACTTAGAACATCTCACAAAGCTCTGTTCAATCCATTATCCATAAATGGAAAGAGTTTGTCACAATTGCAGTCTGACCAAGACATGGGCATCCACCTAAACTAACAGGCAAGGCAAGTAGAGCATTGATCAGCAACCAAAGTGGTTTATGGTTACTCTGCAGAGATCCCCAGCCTAACAGCTGAAAGAACGTAAACTTGTTAGAGGCTGTAAAAGAACTGAGGCTGGGGCAGAGGTTCACGTTCCAGCAGGACATCAACTCTAAACATGCAGCCAGAGCTACAATAGAATTGTTTAGATCCAAGCCTGTTCATGTATTATAATGGCCCAGTCAAGGTCTAAATCCAAATTCAATCTCTAACAAGACTTAAAAATTGATGTTCACAGATGCTCTCCATCCAGTCTGACTGAGAGCGAGCTGGCTTGCAAGGCAGAATGGGCATACCAGGTAGAGACACAGCCCAAAAAAGCTGCAGGTGAAAAGCTTTTGCTCCAACACAGCTAATTCAAATGATTGAATTACCTCTTCAGGATGCCATCACGTTTGGCCTGGTAATGAGCCATTCATTTGATTTAGCTGTTTTGAAGCAGCTCTTGAGGACTGGAGTTACAGGCCGCTGCTCTAGAAGTATTGACTCAGGGTGACTGAAATCAGTCTTTTTTAGACGTCTAGAAAATAGATTTTTTTGTAAAACAAACCCCTCCCCGCCCAAAAAAACGGAATTACCATGTATTCTTTCCCTACTGCTTCACAATTAGGCACTACTTAACGTTCTACTATCACATAAAATCCCATTAAAATACACTGATCATTGTTGTATACAAACAGAAGAAAGTTTGAGGGGTGTAAATAGTTTGCAATATTTACTGGTACATATTACCTTAATCAAGGCTTTACTGTTTATTTAAGTTGTCACATACAATGAATATGTGAATAACATAGTTCCAAAAAATAACTCGAAGACTTTGTGTTTTATACCTTCAATTATCCTTGTAGGGGGATTGGAGTAGCTCATTAGGTCGCAGTGCGGGTTTTAATGAGATCCCATGTCGGCGGATGCGCAGTGGTAGCTATGTAAAGGCCATGGGAGACATGGAAGACAGTGACGACTCTGAGGGTAGCCCTAAACCCTCGCCCAAAAGTGCTGCTCGTCGTCAGAGCTACCTCAGGGCCACACAGCAGTCTCTAAGTGACCAGCTACCCCCACGCAAGTAAGAGAACAGACATATATACATATATATATTGTTGGCTCTGGCCTAGGCTGTATTCTTTATTTAGAGCTTCTTAGATTAAAGTTTTATGACTGATTATTTAAAACTGACACCATTAGGAAAATATTTTCTCATAAGACACCAATGGACTCTTAAAAGTACACTGTTTTCAAAATTGATTGGCAAAACGTCTCAGCAGTCAAAGGGAAATAAATATTATAGCCTGTTTCCACATTCACAGGAAGAAAACCATTATGCCGTATCCCGTCCTGAAAGTGCATAGGAAGACACCAGCACGTAAATACAGAGAGTCCAAGCCGAGATTACTCACACATGAAAAGCTCCATCCTCTTGTGCACATGCTAGTTACTACCACACTCGAAATTCATCTTATTTCTTTTCAAGTATATTGAGAAATACAGTTGTTTGGATAAATACAGGCATTTCTTTTTTTGACTGTTGAATTTTGACTTGTACTTCATTGTTTCTAAATTAATTGGCTTTCAAAACCCAGCAGAAATAATGCAATAAGTTACAATTTTATTTATTCAAAGTAAGCTAATCTGCTAATCCAAGATAGTATAACAGTAAAATAAAAACAAAATTTATTTTATTTAGTTTAAAAACAAAAATACCCATGTTTATGATATAAGCACTTACTTCTAGAATATCAAGCTAACAATTTAAAGCCATAATATGACATAATACATAGTATTAATAGTACTGGTTTTGATGTTCACTTATATATTAAGAAAGTGAGCGACCATGGGTGTGTTAACAGTGTTTACATTTTTTTTTATTTATTTTTAAACTGATAGATCAAGTATTGATGGGATGCTGATAAATTCACTTGGCTGATAAGTTAGCTTGATTACCTGTGTTAGCTAGCCCGTGGCGGGCTGTTTATTTTATTGACAGACAAGCACACTATTGTGACTTGTTGCAAATGTTTGTTTTAAAATAGTGCCTTCCTAAAAAGAGGCATTGGGGCTGCTGGTCTGATATGCAAGAGAAATTTTAAATGTTTTTGTTTTTGGTTTTTGGTCTTCGGCTATCATACACCATTGACTGAAAACTTCCAGTAACATGTGAGGGAGGGGGATTGCTACTCTACCTTAAAACTGGAAAATTGTTAAATTAAAACTGATAAAAAATATACAGTCACGGTAAAAAGAAAGTACACAGTGTTTTTTGGTAATTTGTTCTTACAAACATTTCCAATTTGGCTTCATCTTTGAATATTATTGACATGGTGGACTCTGCTCTGTGGGGTTTTGAACACTTCAGGGGAGATGACATGACATGTTGAACCTGGTACTGATCAGATTATTTAGACATTCAAACCCTAGATTTGAGATGTGTGTTTTCATTTTACTACAACTTCAGATTATCATACATGGCATACACTGTATTGGTACAAGTATTCACTCACCCATCCAGATAATTACTTTCATGTATTCCGATCACTTCCCTTGCCACAGGTGTAAAAAATCCAGCACCTAGGCATGATGCTTTTTCAAGTATTTATGAAAGAATTGGTCTCTCTTAGGAGCTCAGTGAATGCAAATGTTGTACTATGATTGGATGCCACTGTGTAATAAGTCATGTTGTGTCATTTTCCTAGTAGAAAATATGCCAGTGTCAGCTGTTAGTGGTGTTATAACGAAGTGGAAGTGTGTTTACAGCAATTCAATCATGAAAGGGTAGGCAATGTAAAATGACAGAGCAAGGTCAGTGGTTGCAGAGATTCATACTGCACCGATGTTGGGAACTTTCTGCTGAGCCAATTGCCACAGTCCTCTAAACATCATGTGACCTTCAGATTAGCTCCAGGGCAGTGCATAGAGAGCTTCATGGAATGGGTCTCCATGGCCAAGCAGCTGCATCCAAGATCCTTCAGATGCAGAAGGCCACCACTGGACTTCAGAGCAGTGTTGATACGTTCTCTGGAGAAACGAGTATGGCCTCCCTTTCTGGCAATTCATCAGACGGGTCTGGGTTTGGCATGGGCCAGGAGTACAGCACCTGCCTGACTGCTTTATGTCAAGTGTGAAGTTTGGCAGAAGGGATTAATGGGTGGAGAGGTTTTTCAGAGCTGAGTTCCAGTGAAAGAAGGTTTTAATGCTTCAGCATATTTCATACTCCCAACTTTGTAAGAGTTTGGAGATGGCTCCTTGCTTTTCCAACAAGACTGCAGACCAGTTCGCAAGGCAAGGTTCATAAAGACATGGACTGGTCTGCACAAAGTCCTGACCTGAACTTGATAGAACACCTTTGGGCTGAATTAGAGCGGAAACGTGAGCCAGGCCTTCTTGTACAATATCAGTGTCTGACCTCACGAATGTACTTATTCCCATTAACACACTCATAAGCCTTGTAGAATAATTTCCTAGAAGAGCTGAAGCTGTTATTGCTGCAAAAGGTGGGCCAACATAATATTAAATCCTTTAAATTAAGAATCGGGTGTCACTGAAGGCAGACAAGCAAATACTTGTGGCAACAGAGTGTGTTTTGAAAGTTGGTAGACAATTTTTCCGTGTCGCAAATATTTATCAATGAGCAATACATTTATACCTGGTCCTCTTAACATGCAGAGATAGCCTGTTTATACAAATCTAACATTGTTATCAAATATGTATTGCGATAAACATATGTAAAAGTGCAGTGCATAGATCTTAAGGAAAATACTATTGATACCCCAGCCCATCTCTGATCATCCAATCTTACTCTCTTTCATTCTGAACCTACCTGATTGGTGTTAGCAGCAGAACCTTGGATTTCACATTGTTGCAGGGGGAGCTAGACGCCCTGTGGTCTCCACTCCACAGCATGTCCTCTTTGCACCAGCTGGGCAGGTCAATGAGCAGGTCAGTGGTAGGTCTGTAAGCCTCTCCTTAGGGGCACAGTGCAAAACACGGGTTTGATGATTTGTGATCAGTGACTTTGCGCTGCCCCCCTCAGAAAAGCCTGTAGAGTTTAAACTCCAAATGCAAAACTCATCTCCTGCTTCAAACAGCTGCTAACTTATTGTTAGTTTGTAACAGCCATCTGCTTTTGTCTAAAAACAAAAAAGAATCAGCAACGTTTGTGATCTTACATCATGCCATGGAACTTTATAGCCACATTTTTATCACAATGTACAAAAAATAGATACATAAACTTTATATTACATTTTTAATTACCTTCATGTTGTTGCACTGTGTGCATTCTTTGTCTGACATTGCTGCTGGCACTGCATGCTCAAATTCTGTAATGGGTGACCCAAAAATAAGGAAATTGAATTAGAGACTATTTTAAGAGATGTGCTTACACATAAATAAAGGTCAAAATAAACTTATTGTCCTTCTCTGTTTTACAACCCCAGTTCCAATGAAGATGGAACGTTGTGTAAAACATGCTAATCGTTGTATTTTGTTTTTATTTATGTTTTACACGACGTCCCATCTTCATTGGAATTAGGGTTGTACCTCCTGTGCTTTAGATACCTATCACTTTATGTTTTTTTATCTGATCGTACTTCCGTTTTCCAGCTGTCTTCCATCTCTCAGAGAGATTTCAAATAATCGCAGCCTGGACAATCTGGACTGTATTGGAGGACCAGGAGCTTTGGCACCATGGGAGGAAGACAGCTTCAGCCAGGCCTGCAGCACCTTGGGCAGACGTAGTTGCATGGGACAGGTTAGTCATTTTTTATTTTAAATCAGAAACATTAAAATAAGTTGTTTGAACTCAAATAACAAAAAGTACTTTTATGTTTATTTGTTTGCCATTAGGCAAGAAAAGAGTATGTAGAGTAAAGGGGGTTGAATACAAATGCATACCACATTTTTCCGATTTGTAAAACAGTTGAAAGACATATATGTGCCCTTTATCATTACTTGTCACAATTATGCGATACTTTGTGTTTATCACTCAAAATCCTAGTGAAATGGATCTCTGTATGTGGTTGCAACATGAACAAATTTGAAAACATGTAACTGGAAATACAACTTTTACAAGGCACTGTAAGTGCATTTGTGCTTGCCCATACAACACAACAGTTTTGTGTGAATTTTCAAAAGACTCAGTTTTAAACAGTGCTTTGTCTTATTTGAGCTGCTCTCGTTTCCATTTTCACTGTTTCTGTTTAAATGCCTGTGATATAATGAGATCCCAGTGAACCAACCATTCCGTTTCCAGCTGCCTTGTATTAATGTTATTACCTCAAAGACAAATGAGGGGACAGTGATAGTTATAGGTCTAATTTGTCCACTAACAGAGAAGCCATTAGCTTGTCAATGAGAAGGTCACTGAGATGAAGATCAATTGCGCAATCTTTTTCTAATTACCTAATTTTTGCCTCCATTTTCTTCCTAGTCGCATGCATTACAGCTAATTTCCTGTGTAGAAATATGTCTGTTAAATCTGCATGTGCAGCAGCAGGCCAAACCAATACTCTTGCTGTCAGATTTTGTAATATTCATTATTTTAAAACACAAATTATGTGAGAAAAGTTTTAAAAAATAACTGCTAAAAACCTTTTGCCGATTTGCAGTGATGGGGTGGGCATAATCGCTACTTTCTCTGCTTCATTTCCATCTCTCTGGTGCTGACTTCCTCATATTTACTACATCTATTATTTCATTTATTCAGTGAGTCATCAAAATGCCATTTCTCTGTCTCATTTCTGTCAATGAACAGACGTCTGCAAAGGTGTCTTGCAGAAATTTCACAATTTCCACAATCCTTACCAAATAATGACAGGTCTGCAGTTATTGAACATATCATGCTAAAAATGGACCACCAGTTGTTTCATTTGAAAATGTTTTTTTTTTATTATTATTTTAAATCTAATCCAGAGTCTAATTTGGAGGAACAAAATTAGGAAAAACAAAGGTTAATAGTCCTGTGCTTTTGTAATGTCTTTGTCCAGTTGCGAGACCTGGAAAAAAGTCATCATTATGGAGGCAGAAGTTCAGAGTCCACCTTCAGAGATTCCCATTCTCAAGACATCTCGGAGCCTCCAGACATGCCCATGCCAACATGCTTCCGATCCCGCAGTCACAGCTACCTAAGAGCTATCCAGGCTGGCTGTTCCCAAGATGACGACACCGCTTCCATTGACTCAGGCTGCTCTCCACCTCTAACTGACTCCTCTGTTCGCACATACGGCACTAGCACTGGTGAGTCATTTTTTAATGAACCACAAAATAATGGAAAACCAAGGATTTTATTTTGTCAAATCTGATAAAACTTCTTGAAATACCAACATTTTTCTTGCATTGTTTTGGTTATTTGTTTTGTCACCCCTTTCCTTTAATTTACAACCTCTTGGTCCAAGTTAATGCTGTCCTCTGTATTTCACTTGGTGCTTAGCAAGACACGTCATCCAACGTTTCCCAAAGTAGCATATTTAGCTTAAATGCAGCCTCTTTTGCCCACACTAGACGACCTTTCTACACAATGGAAGACATGGAAAGAACAGTTTGCCTCTTACCTGATAGCCACTGGCTTGGACAAAGCTCCAAAGGAGAAACAACTTGCAATTTTTCTTCAGCGTTTTGGAACAGATAGACCACGCATCCTACCCACACACACAGGTAACAACTCAAAACCTCTTCCCTTGAAAGATCCAATTAATTTAAGTCTTGTGGACTTCTAAATAAAAAAATGGACATTATATTAAAGCACTGATTCTTTCTTATAGCAAGGACCACCTCAGTGAATACACAGGTCCCCAAATACTATTGTATTGGCAGGCATTTTAAAACAGGATTTGAACCTTTTGTAGTTTGTTGTGTTATTTTTTTTTTATGTCATAAAAGAAGATAAAAAGGATCTTGTTCTTATCCACTGGCACTGTGTGATTGTGCATTCAATTTCACTCAGAAGTCTAATGTTCATAGCAACATTAAGGCTACAGAAGACCCTCACTGGGAAAATTGACAGGAAGGCTCCTGAAATTGAAATTTCAAGCAGAAAAATCTAGGTTTCTCACAAGCCATGACCTCATAATCCAATATGGGTACAACTTAGTTAAAACATATAGATAGCTGCAGTAATAAAATGTTTATTTACATTTCTAAGGGTTTGTATATTATTTAACCTTTGACACATGAAGAATGTACAACCTCTGTTGTTCCTTTAGTGTTTGAAAGGCTAAGATGCTTTTATTGGTAGTGGCAGTGAGCTTCTCCTGATCATTTCCCAGTCGGTTTTCTGGCTTGCAACTGGAATATGAGCTGTGCCATCATTCCCAGATCTATGTTTTGACTTTAAAGGTAAATAAGAAGTCACTAGCACTTGTTCTGGGTGCATTGTCACCTGCTTCCCTTTATATTGAGAGCTCTTGAAACCACTTTACTTCTATTTTAAGTAGTTGCTAATTGACGCAGAGATCGAAGAGCTCAAACAATTCACCTTTGTGGCTGTTAATAAGTTTACTATTTATGTTAGTGGTTGACACAGAGTACAGCTAAAGGCAACCCATGTACCAGTGATACTTATATCACAGATTGAGAACTATGTCTGGGACTTTAGTTCACTGAGTTTAAAGACAAAGCACAAACAAATGACACAAAACATGCAACATTTGCTTGCCACTTTACTGATACAATTGCAGAGGCAGTATGATTGTGAATGTGAGGGGTGACAGAGATTAGGGAAAGGTGTTTTTTTCTGTTTCCTGGCTGGTCCCTGAACACAGAATTACATAGTCTGTCTTTTTGCGTTGACCTGAGCTTTTGATACCACCAATCCTCCACCATGTGGCGCTCTTTACTGTAATCTTCTAGGGAAAGCATGCTGCCTTCATTGGATATTGTCATGTGGAAATGTTCAGTTCTGATGTTGCATTATTGAGGATCTGCTGCCTACTCATATTTTTTTTACTTTTTGATTTATTTTTTTCGTTGTTTGGTTATGTTTTTTTATTTTAGTTATCTTTCCATTATTTATATGTGCACACTAATTATTTCTAGGACAGTTTTAGATATTCTTTTAACATACATTTTCAATTGCTTTGTTACTGTGTAATATTTTGCAAATGGCTTATGAAGAAATTAGTTGCAGTAGCCGTGGTTAATTTGTATTTATGTTTCCAGCTAATGTTGGCATTACTGTTATTGATAATGATTACCTCACACAAAAGGTAGCTAAAGCTATTTCAGAAATTTTAATTAATTAATTCAATTCAGTTTATAAATACTGTGTTAAATTACAACAATTTACATCTCAAGACATTTTACAAACAGGTCTAATGCATATGAAAATATATTAAATCCAATTCGGTTCAAATTTAATTAGTTCCAGTGCAATCTGATTTTATAGTCAAATTCAGATCCAGTTACAAAAAGTGCAGTTTGAGCCTTGACTGAGCATTTGATAAAACACTAATTAGAATTATGCCACAGAATAAATATTTTTTTAAACTTTACGATGTGGCAAACTCTCAGAATCCTCCAAACGTGAAACTTTGATGTCAGAGGCGTTCCTGAAGGCACCACACAGTGGCTCCTCCCATGGAGTTGGGAGAGACGCCCCAAACAAAAACAGCCAAACCTCCGTCCTTGCTGGAGCTCATCTAGACAGACAGGCTAAATGAATGACAGAACTATAAACAGCTGCTTTTTAGTATTGTTTGGTTTTAATAATTACGACGTTTATCTCCATAGGGGAGGGTAAGTAGCCCTTACGGTTTTTTGCGCTTTCCACTAACTTTCTGTTTATTTGTCGCCACTAATGACAATTGCACAGATTGCTTTCCTGTTTTAACCGTGAGTAACCATTCAGCAATGAAAGCCGATGTAGAACTTTATTGTAAAGCTTTTCAGCGCTCTGTTTTAAAGCTGGGTTGCTGCATGCTTCATCATCTTATCTCTGGCTGGGATAGTGAGTTTTGGGGGGAGGGTTGCCTTAATAGACCCAGAATATTGACATGCAAAGTGCACGAAGGTGGCTAGGAAGACTACACTTTTGCAGTCATTGTGTGGGTTTTTGAGACTACGAGTGCAGACAATGGTCGTCCACTGCTAAGAGAACATATTTTCATGTGGTGGACTGTCCCCGCTTTGACCCTGCATGGTGTAAAGTATTATATTATAATGAGCAACATGTAGGAATCCACTATTTTAGAGTACTGTAAAAACAATGAACGCATTTCCTGTAGTTAAGGGCGCTAAACAGGATTTTGTGTATAAGATAACTCTTCGCTGATAGTGTTTAAACATACTTTTGTTTGGTGGATAAAATGTCACTGATGGGCACACAGTTGACATTTGCTAATAAAGATTACACATTTTGTGGCTAATTTCAGATTTCAAATTTTGTAAAAAAAAAAGACCAGGTTGCAGAATTGTCTGGTTCTGCGTAACTAATGTGGTACAGTCCTCCAGGTTATGGGGCAGAGGCATTTTTCAAGTATCGCAAACTAAAAGTATACGGTATTCTTTTTACTCCTTATTTTATAAAATTTTTATATAAAATATAAAATATATATTAATATATATATACATTTTTTATACCTGCTCAAAAAAAAAAAAGGGAAACTCAAAAAAAACCCATCCTAGTTTGGGCCATTATATTTTTTGAAAAGGGTGGAACTCACACAAAACTCTGGAAAAAATTTTTCTGTTTTAAAAAAAAAAATGGTTCGCACCAAATTTGGTTTTTCCAAAAAACAGCAAAAAAAATACCGGCCCCCACGGTTTACCCCCCAAAACCCCGGGGACCCAGAGGGGGTGGGAGGGCCCCCCCCGGGGGAAAAGCCCCCCAAGGGGGGGGAAGTACTTTTGGGGGATGGAGGAGACTATGTCCCCAAAGTGCTCATCGGATTTAGGGCTGGGGAAAGGGCGGGCCAGTCCATAGCTTCAATGTCTTCATCTTGCAGGAACTGCTGACAACTCCCGCCCACATGAGGCTACTTGTCCTCATTAGGAGGGACCCAGGGCCAAACCCCCCACATATGGTCTCACAAGGATCTGGGATCTCATCTCGGTACCCAATGGCATCAGGGTACCCCTGGCGAGCACATGGAGGTCTGGGGCCCCCAAAGAAAAGCCACCCTACCTTTTCGACCCACTGCCCAAAATTGGGCAGCTGAAGGATTTGCGGGATAGATCGCTCTCCACGGGGTCTCCGACTCTGTCACGTCTGTCCTGTGCTCAGTGTGGAAACCCGCTTTCATCTTTGGGAAAGCACAGGGCGCCAGTGGGGAATCTGCCAATCCTGGTGTTCTCTGGCAAATGCCCCAAACGTCCTGCCGGTGTTTGGGGTTTTGGGGCACAACCCCCCTTTGTGGACGTCGGGCCCATACCATCCTCATGGATCGGTTTCTAACCGTTTGGCAGACCTGCACATTTGTGGCCCGCTAGAGGTCTTTTTGCTGGGCTCTGGGAGTGCTTCCCCTGTTTTCCCCTTGACAAAGGCTGAGGTAGCGGTCCTGCTGCTTTTGGGTTTTTTTGCCCTCCCTGCGGGGCCTCCTTCACTCTCCTTGTACTGGGCCCGTTCCTGGTAGCGCCTTTCCCGGCTCCCGGGGCACTACCCCTGACAAAACACAGCAAAAAACCCTTCCCTTTCCACCGCTCGCATTATGGGGCCATCCCCGGATGAAACTGCCCCTACCCGAAGGGCCCCCTTTTGTGGGTTGTAAAAGTCCCCTCTCAAAGCTACCACGAGTGTTTAAAGCACCCCAACATTCAAAAGGGACCAAAACATCAAACCCGAAAACATAGGTACTGAAAAGTTTTTTGTGGGCCCCACCTGCAGAACCACTCCCTTTTTTGGGGTTTGTTTTTGCAAAAATCGCCAAAGTTTTTCCCCCTGTTGTCTATTTTCCCTTTTTCACAACAGCAAATTTTAAATTGATTGGCAATCAGTGTTTTTCCCCAAGTTTAAAAGGGTTTTATTTTTACAGAAGTTTTTTGATTACTTGAGGGTTTTATTGTGCGGTTTTTAAATGTTTTCCCTTATTTTTTTAGCAGTGGGATATAATATCCATTGCAATTAATATTCCAAACAAGATTTGTCCAAATTAGTATTTGAGTGGAAAAGGCTTGGATATAATTATCATATTTGTTAAGTTATTAATTAATTCATTTATTTATTGTTACTATAAAGGAGTCTTAAGCCTTTCTGTGATCAGTCATTAAGTACTTGTTTTTTAGCAAAGGCAAAAGTCACACTGTGTTGGGAATAAAAAAAGAGCATTTGTGTTTCACAGCTCGCGTTTTTAAAAGGGTTTTACGTTTTTTTTAAAAAACGATGGCAAAAATTACAAAAGGGGGAAAATTAAAGGGGTCTTTTACATCCAAATTTTTTATGATAAATTCAATTCCATTTATGGAAATGAAACATTGATAAAATATTTTAAAAAGTAAATTCATGCCCCTGAAATGAAAAGTTGTTGAGATGTATGAGCATAATTTCAACGAAAAAGGCATTTCCAGACCAGTCCTTTGCGATTTTGTTGCGCTCTTTTATTCTTCAAAGGGGAACCCCTGCAGGTAAACTGACTGCTGCGACAATGGCCAGCAACACAGACAGCAGCAGAGAATCTATTTCTTTAGATATATTTCAGTCACTATCACAGAGAGAGCCAGGAGAAGGACAGTCGCAGAAGGTGCGGCGTGCGGGCCCATCTAATTTGACCCTCTATTTTCCGGTGAAAAAGGGGACAGCAGAGTCGATAAGCATGAATCATAACGCACCACCAGAACAAAAGCAGGGCATCCAGATTTTGAATTATTCCCCAAAGACAGATAATCTCGATATATATTAAAAAATGCAACATATATTTATAAACACCTTAATATTACGTTGCTGACATCTGTTTTCTGGGGTTTAATAAGGAATTTTTTTAAACCCAAGGGAATTAAAGCACCAAAAAAGCAACAAATATAGCTTTGCTGCACTCAGTTTACTCACCCATTGTAGAACAAAACACATGAAAATATTTGGATGCATAAAACGAAAAATGACGCAGTTTACCTGGTTTAACTTTCACAGAGTTAGTTGTTTTGGACTTGCTACCTCATTTATCACTGGCTTTTATTGTGCAATCTGTGTATTCTTGGTTCTTGGAGCTCCTCTGGGCTTCGCAGTGGACCGGACTGGAACGGCGCACATGCAGTGTAAATCCAGGGTTACAGTAAATACGGCACTGAGTGAAACAACCGGAGGCGAAGTGAGCAGCATAGAGCAGTAGCAGCAGACACAAAGAAACATTTATTTAAATATATTGTATGCGTCTGTAATTTATCTTATTTTATGAAGAATAATAATAATAATTTTGGATTGTTATTATTATTAATAATACAAATAATTCTAATTATTATCATAACAATCATTGGGCAAGAGGCAGGATACCCCTAGACAGGTTGCCTGTCCATCACTGAGACAGTGAGGACAAACACCTATGCAAGCACACATAGGGGCAATTTAGAATTGACCAGTTAAGCTAGCAGTCATGTTTTTTTGCCCTGTGGGAAGAAGCCAGAGTACCCAGAGTATGCATGCAAACTCCATGCGGAAATTCTGAGAAATTGGAGGATTCGAACCCAGAACTGTTCTGCTGCAAGGCAACAGTGCTACCAACTGTACCACCGTTCAGCCATATTTAGCATTTAGTATTAGTTATTAGCAGAATTACAATAGTTTGCATGATTAACGGCGGCATCTGTGTGCAACCCCTTTAGAACAAGACCCTTATCTTAGTTTGGAGACTTCCAAGAGCCTGCCAACATTTGAAATCAGGCATGTTCCACAACAGACAGAGGCTGAAAGCTCATAAAAAATAAGGCAAAGCAACTTTCCTACAGGGTACATTCTTCCTGTTACTCCCAAATGTGTTTTAATAAATTCTAGAAGGGATAATGATGTATAATTTACCTTATCTCATCCTTAACAAAGTTTCCCAACTTTGGGCAAACAAATGACATCTATGTGTCATCTGCGAAGCTACCTAGCGGTTTGTCTTTATGACAACTTGCACCAAGTGGTGACAGTAATTTTATAATGGATTTAAAAATAATTTTTTTTTAAACGTGGTGTATAGTAGGGGGAATAGGTATCCTGCTATCACTAATATAGATGTAAGAAATGTATTTAAACAGTGTTGTCTTATTTTTTGGACTACACAGCAACGGTATTATGCAGTATATTACCCATCAATAAAGCTATGGGGCAGCTTGCAAAGGTGTTTGTTGTGGTGCAGTGAGTGGAATTGTTTTAAATTGTTTGCACCTCCTGGAACATCTTGAAGCAAATTCTTTTCTTGGCTAGAAAACTGTGACCTAGCGATCAAAATGTACAACAGAACCTCTATTCCAATGGCACCAAATCAGCAGTTCTCAGTGCCCTCACTAGATTCCACTCTGGCATTTTTGGTGTTTGTTTTTTTTTTTTTTTTTTGGTATTTGTTAGAATTCACTATTGCTTGTAGCTGATGATCATGCAGAGATAAGCTTTATGCTTATTCAGCTGTGAAAGTGAGGTGGAGTTCTGTAAAGTAAGCAAATATATTACAGGAAACTGGCTGATTATAAAACATGCCACTTACACTGCTTGTCTGAAGTGTGATTCTGCTGTGAGTGCATTTTTTTGAGAGGCTGTAGCAAAAACTCATCATGAATCAGATGTATTTAGGTTGCTTCCTCAGCTACACTCTTGTCTCTTTATTGTTACTCTGTGTGAACAATGGGCACGTGAGGTTAAACTCCAGACCTCTGTATAACCGGTCGGATCTCTTATGTGGTTGATCTGTGCATGTTGTTGTAGTTCTGGTGAGATGGATCTCCACAGCGTCAAGCTCACAAGAACAATAAACAAAACACCAGCCAAGGGCAGCTCTCAGCAATCTGTGTTGGAAACCCAACCAGCGCTAGGTTAATGATGGTAAATGATCACAATGCTGATATCTTAAAGTGTAGCTTCATTGCATGGTCTTTTCTATTGAGCACTTGAAATATTTTTTGGCACACCCATAAATTAGCATTTCATTTAGCTATGCATCAAATAATGGATAAATGTATTTTTTTTTCCTAAACAACTTCTTGATTAATTGATTAAGGATTTTTAAGGACACTGTTAAAATTGGAGCACAAAGATTCCCATGTTAACTATAGTATGTCTTCAGAGACTTTTCTATACATCATTTAAGATACCATTTCCATATTGCACCTTAGACAGATGACTTTCATGTTATTTGTTCAAGCCTCTCACCGTTTAATGAACAGCTTAATAATTGTTGTAGTCTCCTATTGCATGTCATTTTTTTATTAGGTCTGGCTATGCTACTCTTATTTCATGTTTAATCTCAGAGGCTAATGTCAACTGTTGAGACTAAGATGCTATTTTACAGTCAGTCTTTGCAAACAGAGAATCTCCCCTATGCAGCAGGTAAGAGCAAAGTCCATGCAACCTGCCGAACAAAAGAGGACATCATAGGAAGGTTATTCAATAATTTTTTTATGCATCTGCACAAACCTGCAGGAGGGTGTCACTCAACAAAATGTTATGCAAAACCCCAGTAGGTAAGACTGAATGATGGCCTCACAGAGATGAGAACAAACAAAACAGCAGACATTAATTACTGAGATTACCACAGTATTTGCACATTCTTGCAATACAGTTTCCGGAATCAGTATCTAACAAGTTTTCTCATACTGTTTGTAGAATTTAAAGTCATTTTAATGAGATGCCAAAGAAATGGTAGATATCATCAGAGATTTTTTAAATGAAACATAAAGCAATGCATTGCTGCACCTCTCCAACTTGTTGCTACCCACTGTCAGTCAGTTGGCTGAAAAAAAGGCTCTTACACTTTCCCAATTGCTCACAAAAAAGGCAGATTTGCTAGTTTAAAAATATTCCAATCATAACAAACATGGATAGTCATGACGTGGAAACTAAAGGAGTGCCACCAATCGGCTAACATCAGCTTCCTACATTTTTTTTTTTTTTGCAGCAGCAGCAGCAGTAGGAATCATGATCAGTTTTTAATGAGAAACAGTTTGACTATATCACGTTTTTATTTAAAATGGTTGCGTTAAATGTAATTGTACTCTAAACCTAATACATAGTTGTGCCACCCTGGGTGGCAACTGCTGTTAGCAATATTTTCTATAACTTGCAGTTATGAGTTTTTTACATTGATGTGAAGGAACTTTGGCCCAGTCTTCTTTGTAGAATTGTTGTAATTCAGCCACATAGAAGGGTTTTGTGGCCTGCTTTAGGCAATGCCACAACATCTCATTTGGATTGAAATTCGGACTTTGACTAGACAACACCAAATCCTTCATTTTGTTTATTTTTCTTTGAGGAGTTCAAAGGTGGACTTGCTGGTATGCTTCAGATCCTTGTCCTGCCATGCAACCTAAGTGCTCTTGAGCTTCTGGTAGAGAGTAGAATTCATGGTTACATCAATTATTTCAAGTCATCACAGTATCACCACCATGTTGACTGGCAGCATGGTTACTTTTTTTTTTTTTTTTTACAAAGTTGATCAGTTTTATGCCAAACGTAACAGGACACACGTTGCAAAAGGCTCCATTTCGTCAACAGAATAGTTTCCCAAATGTCTTACGGATCTTTTGTGAGATGAATTGTGAAACACTGAGGTTAACTGCGACAAGTGATGTTTACAGTTCTTTGGCTATTGTTTTCAGCTCTGACCTCCTGGATGTGTCGTTGATGTGCTTTTGGAGTAATTTTGGTATTTCTGGGAAGGTTCATCAAGATTCATATTTTCTACATTTCTGTATATTGGCTCTTACTGAGGTTCACTGCCGTTCCAAAGCCTTACAAATAACTTTGTGACCCTTTCTAGCATGATGGATGATAGATGACTTGATCATCTTTTTCTTTGGATTTGGGCATGATTTATTGCTTTGGTTCCTTTAATCAGAATCAGAATCAGAATCAGAATCAGAATCAGCTTTATTGCCAAGTTTGTACATACAAACAAGGAATTTGACTCCGGTACACTTTGCTCTTTGGTTTTTTTTTTTTGCAACTACAGAAATACATATTTACAATGTACAATATACACATATATAAATAAAAGGTGCATTTGCAACAACTGTATGCTGTTGTTTTGTATTTTATTGAATTGTTCAACAGAGAAACCTGAGGGGAAGAAACTGTCTCTGTGGCGGCTGGTTTTTGTGAACAGGGCTCTGTAGCGTCGCCCTGAAGGCAGAACTCTAAACAGTTTTATGTGCAGGGTGTGTGGGTCTGCAGAGATTTTAGCAGCTCTTTTTCCTGACCCTAGACCTGTATAAGTCCTGGATGGAGGGAAGGTCAGCCATGATGATTCTCTCGGCTGTCCTGATTATTCGTTGCAGTCTGGACCTGTCCTGTTTTGTGGATGAACCAAACCACACTGAGATGGATGAAGACAGGACAGACTGAATGATGGCAGTGTAGAAGATGACCAGCAGCTCCTGTGGAAGGTTGTACTTCTTAAGTTGCCTCAGGAAGTACAGTCTCTGCTGGGCCTTCTTTCGAACAGTGTCTATGTGTGAAGACCATCTCAGGTCCTCAGAGATGGTGGTTCCTAAGAACCTGAAGTGATCCACAGCCGACACGGTGTTGTTGAGGATGGTGAGGGGGGTGTATGGAGGTGGTGTTTTTTCCGAAAGTCCACCACCATCTCCACAGTCTTGAGGGGGTTTAGCTCCAGGCAGTTCTGACTACACCAGTGGACCAGCCGATCTACCTCCTGTCTGTATGCGGACTCATCACCGTCCTGGATCAGTCCAATGACATGGGTGTCATCTGCAAAACTTCAGAAGTTTTTCACGGACGAGTCCGCTGAGGTGCAGTCATTTGTGTACAGGGAGAAGAGGAGTGGGGATAGAAAACCCCCCGGGGGGACCATTAAGTTGGAGGGAGGGATCCCCCCCCAATGTGTGGGTCGTAGGAAGCGTTTCCAGACGGGTAGGCGGGAGTTACGGGGAGTTTTGGGGTTCTGTATTGGTGTTGACCACTTTTAAAAAAACGTCCGGGCTGCCGGGGCGGCATTTCAGGTAGTCCTTTTCCCGAAATTTCCATTTTTGGGTAAAACTGCGGGCCCCAAATGGGTTGGGGTTTTTTTTCGGGCCCCAACCCCCGAAAAATTTTGACCCAAACTTAGGGAAAAACCCTTTTTAAAGTGGGGGGTTTCGGGCCTGGTTGGGTATTTTTTTAAAGGGGGGGGGAACCCGTTTCCCTTTTAAAATGGGGGTTGAAGTGGGAGAATTTGATGGGAAATTTTTCAGAGGGGGAGCGTTACGGGTTAGTTTTTTTTTTTCGGGTAAAGGGGTCATTTTTGTCTTTGTCGGCAAATTAATGGGGGTTTTTTTTTGGGGTTTTTTTCTGTGAATTTTTCCGTAGATGGGAAGAGTTTTTTAAAGTTCTTCTCGCAAAAAATTCGGGGTTTGGCCAGCAGGACTTTGGGGGTTTTGGGGGGGGCCCGATTTTTAAAATTTCCTAGGAATTTTCCCAGAAAAAAACTGTTTTCAGCTTTATTGTTCTCGGCCACCCCTTTTTTATTTTCCCGGCCCCCCGTCCCCCCAACTCCCGCTGGACTTTTTCCCTTTTTCCCCCCCCCTTTTGGGGTGTGGAGTAACCAGGTTTGGTTTTTAAAAAGTGCAAAAGGTTTGGTTTTGGGGGGGGGGGTTTTTTTTTTTTTTCCCTAAACGAATTTTGGGGCCCCAGGGTTTTCGTTTTCGGGGGGGGGCAAAAATCCTTTGGGCCGCGCCTTCACTGTGACCTCGTTTTTTAAAGTGAACCGGGGGGAATTTTTTTTGTTTTTTATGAGGGAAAAATTTGGGCCCAGCCCGGGGAAAAAAATATACCAAAAAAATTTAAAAAGGGGGGATTTTTTTTTTTGGGTCCGGTGGGCACTAATTTTTTTGTATTTTTTTGGGTTTTTTTTTTCCCCCCCTATTTTTTTTTTGGGTTTTTTTTTTTTTTTTTAAAATACTTTTTTTTTTTGGGGTTTTTTTTTTTTTTTGGGGGGGGTTTTTGGGAAAATTTGTTTTTAAATTTAATTTTTTTTTCCCCGTTTTTTTTTTTTAAATTTTTTTTTTTTTTTTTTTTTTTTTTTTTTTTTTTTTTTTTTTTTTTTTTTTTTTTTTTTTTTTTTTATTTTTTTTTTTTTTTGGTAAAAATTTTTTTTTTCCTTTTTTAAAAAAATTTTTTTTTTTTTTTTGGGGGGAAAATTTTTTTTTTTTTTTTAATTTTTTTTTTTTTTTTTTTTTTTTTTTTTTTTTTTTTTAATTT
The DNA here is from genome assembly GCA_036173005.1 of Crenichthys baileyi. Lineage (NCBI taxonomy): Eukaryota > Metazoa > Chordata > Actinopteri > Cyprinodontiformes > Goodeidae > Crenichthys > Crenichthys baileyi. The sequence continues at coordinate 1,673,585 of JAHHUM010000868.1, forward strand.
TTTTTTTTTTTTTTTTTTTTTTTTAAAAAATTTGGGGTTTTTTTTTTTAAATTTTTTTTTTTTTTTTTTTTTTTTTTTTTTTTAAAAAATTTTTTTTTTTTTTTTGGGGGGGTATTTCTTGTTTTTCTTTTTTTTGTTAACTTTTTTTTAATTATTTTTTTTCGTTTTGGAAGTATTTTTTGGGTGTGGTATTGTTAACTTTTTCCAAAAAATCACAAGTAATTCATGATTTAAGGGGACTGATCACTTTTTCACATAGGGTAAGGATGGTTTGGATAGCTTTTCTCCTTTTTAATAAATGAAGTCATCATTTAAAAACTGCATTTTGTATTTACTCTGGTTTGTCTTTGTCCTATATTGATGTTGATTCAATGATCCTGTGAGTGTGACAAAATTGCGCAAATTGGAGAAATATGTGTCTGTGTGGAGGGGGGGGGTCAAAGAGTGGATAAATATTCTTCTCAAAAGATCTTTTAAAGATTGCAAATAAAAAAACAGTGAAAGATTCTTAAAATAAAATTAAAAAACACTTTAATTCGGAAAGTCAGTTCTAAGGGGCTGTCATCCACCTGCATGTCAGAGCCCTGATTGTCCTGTCAGCTTGTCGTCTTCAAGTTGTTCAGGTTTTGGAATGAAGACAGTCCTACTGTCTGGAAATGAGCCAGTTCAGGTGTGGTTTGGGTGTCGTCTCGGGTTCGGGTGTTGAGGAATGATATCAGTGTCTTTGCTTTGCTGGAATGTGATGCTGGGTAACCAGGAGCAGTTCACTATTTGGTGTCACCAGTGACATGAAGGCATGCTCTTACAAATAATTCGAGCTACGAAAAGTGTTTGACAAGTGCTGCAGTGGTGTGTCAGTGGGAAATGTTTTGTTTTGAATTCCAAGGCCTTTTTTTTTATTTATGTCTCCTGTCTCCAACTACCACATACAGGGGTTAGACAATGAAACTGAAATAGCTGACTCTAGACCACAATAATTTATTAGTATGGTATAGGGCCTCCTTTTGCGGCCAATACAGCGTCAATTCGTCTTGGGAATGACATATACAAGTCCTGCACAGTGGTCAGAGGGATTTTAAGCCATTCTTCTTGCAGGATAGTGGCCAGGTCACTACGTGATACTGGTGGAGGAAAACGTTTCCTGACTCACTCCTCCAGAACACCCCAAAGTGGCTCAATAATATTTAGATCTGGTGACTGTGCAGGCCCCTGGAGATGTTCAACTTCACTTTCATGTTTATCAAACCCAATCTTTCACCAGTCTTGCGTGTGTATTTGGTGCATTGTCATCCTGATACACGGCACCGCCTTCAGGATACAATGTTCGAACCATTGGATACACATGGTCCTCAAGAATGTTCGGTAGTCCTTGCAGTGGGGCGCGCCCATCTAGCACAAGTATTGGGCCAAGGGGAATGCCATGATATGGCAGCCCAAAACCTCACTGATCCACCCCCCGCTTCACTCTGGGCATGCAACAGTCTGGGTGGTACACTTCTTTGGGGCTCTCCACACCGTAACTCTCCCGGATGTGGGGAAAACAGTAAAAGGTGGACTCATCAGAGAAAAATCTGTTTCACATTGTCCACAGCTCAAGATTTGCCTCCTTGCACCATTTAAACCGACGTTTGGCATTGCCCCTAGTGCCAAAAGGTTTGGGTATAGCAGCCTGGCCGGTATTGACCCTGTGGAGCTCCCGACGGACCGTTTTTGGGGGAACAGGGGGTTTGAGGTGCACATTAATTCTGCCATGATTTGGGCAGCCGTGGTTTTATTTTTTTGATACACCCGGGGTTACCCCCCCGAACATCCTTTCAGACAGCTTCCTCTTGCGTCCACAGTTAATCCTGTTGGATGTGGTTCGTCCTTCTTGGTGGGATGCTGACATTACCCTGGATACCGTGGCTCTTGATACATCACAAAGACTTGCTGTCTTGGTCACAGATGTGCCACCAAGACGTGCACCAACAATTTGCCCTCTTTTGAACTCTGGTATGTCAGCCATAATGTTGTGTGCATTTCAACATTTTGAGCAAAACTGTCCTCTTACCCTGCTAATTGAACCTTCACACTCTGCTCTTACTGGTGCAATGTGCAATCAATGAAGACTGGCTACCAGGCTGGTCCAATTTAGCCATGAAACCTCCTACACTAAAATGACAGGTGTTTCAGTTTCATTGTCCAACCCCTGTATATGCAGGCTAAACTGATCATTAGCTGGAGCAGAAACAACTTTGTCAGAGAAATAAAACTCAAAAAAACTCTAGTGGCAAAGCATACATTAGCAAGACCTCACCAAACATTAAAATATGTCACTTTCATATTATTATTAGGAATAGTCTGTCATCACCTATTATGCTAAGAGGAAAAAATAAAACTCTCTGAAATGTTCATTCATAGTTAATGAAAACTAGCATTCCTGAGGTCATATGAGTTTTGAGTTTGTTAAAGTTGCTCCGCTCTATCTCTGCAGAGTATGCAATAGATTACATTGAACAACAACCCTTTTGTTTGAGTTCTTTCAGTGCAGCTCACATGTTCATTTTGAAACCTTTTCAAAATCCTTGACGCGTTGAGATTTTTGATTGCAGCATTCAAGGACAGCATGGTAGAACCATTGCATTGCTTTCATTTAAAACATAAAAGAAACGATTTTTCCAATATGGCTTAAATCATAATACAATGAATGTCATAGTTTTGAAAATGTTTGCTATACCATTAACTTGCTGTTTTGATTCAGATCATTAGGTTTAAGAAAAAAGGAATCATGGAATAAACACCCACTAAACTTAGTAGGTTTGAAAGGTTTGTTGCACACAATATTATACCTTTTTCCCTTTTCTGCTCTTAACATATTTAACAAGCTGATATTAGCTGCTTAATAAATGGGGTTATCTGCTTGATTAGCTAGTCTGCAGTCAGGTGCTAGACAGACAAGCCACATGTATCCTTAATAATAGTATGTAGTGGCTGAAAGTATTTCAAAACAGTCCATTGTTTTCTGTCTCGTAAGTAAATTCATGTAGTGACCTTCTGTAAGCCAGCTGACTGGCAGCACGCAGCAACACATGAAGAAGGGCCAGGATTTTCCTTCTCAATGTTTTATACAACCAGCACTTTCTCTGACATCTCATGAAAAGCTTGATACCAGTAACTGGCCCATGCCTAGTTGAGAGGTTCAGGCACTCTGCCTCTTAAATGTTGCAGCCTGAGTGTCTTTCCATGTACCATGTGTCCATGATCATAAAACCTCAATCATAATTACCTTATTACAAGTCAAGGTAATCTGTGCTCCATGGCTCAGATTAATTATAATTACGCTCCACTGTGTAATTTTATCTGTGTACAATTTACATGATGTCTTCAGGCAAACTTATTACATCATCTTGCAACATCATTTCCCCTAATATACTTCAAAACATAAAGGAACCTTTGTGTTCACCGCATCATCAACTATTTCCTTTTGTTGATGGGTAAGGTAAGATAAAAGGTGACTGCTCCAGCAGTAAAATTGATTTTAATAAATGGAATTAAAATGCATACTGTACAGTACAGTAAAAACTTGTCATCACTAATACCACATCTGTATAACTATAAAACCTGTGTAGGTGTTTGACAGTAGCAGCGTTGTAGCAGCCAGCAGTTCATGGCAGACCTGTACTCTGGTTACTGTTTTATTTTTCCTGTTCATTTGACCCAGTTTTCCCTCAGCTGAAGTGCAAATTTAGTTAAAATATTAGACATTGGGAAAGGAGAAACATTGCTGGTTAGATTTGGATCCATGTGATAATTGAACAGGTGACCTAAAGTCAGCATTTGTTAAGAACTGACTTGCAAACGTCCCGTTTTCATTACATGATCTGTCCTAAGCACAGTGGGTTGCCAAATCATCCATTTTAGTTTTATTTTTTCATTCATGTCAACCATGATGAATCATGATGATTTAATTACAAGAACAACGAAGGAATTTTGGATCTTACTTCATTTACTGGGTTTATCTTTTTTAATTTAATTTTTTATCTCTTGTCAACTACAGCCAATGCTCTCCTTTGAAATTTGGCAGACATTTTGGTCTGACGGTTTAACAGTACTGCAGATACTTGTCAATCTGCAACCTTTTGACCCTGTTTGGTGATGAGTCTGGTGCTGACTGAATTGTCCGATTTATCACCTGTCTTATGATCGGGTCTAAAGTTGTGTCATGTACCTTTATTTTCCTTGATGCTTGAGTTATTTGAGTTGCATAGATATTTTGAGGACTCAAAGTGAGGCTTTTAAACCTCAAAACATTGTACGAACTTTACTGTCTAGCATGGTGTTAAACACACTGTAGGCTGGAAGTTTGTTTGGCTGCCTTTGGTACTGTCTACAGGCTAGAACTACCTCTAAATTATTCAGCTTCACCTTAAATGAACAGCAGATAAGTAAAACCTGGACACAGTTGGGTGTTCCAGCAGGACAATAACAACATACAAAAACTGGGTTCTGTTTTGATAATGCAGACTAACATCAAGCTTCTGGAATTGCCCCTCTCTGATGCTCGTGGGTTCATGGAATAATGGACCTAAGTATATCTGGAGTAATATTTTCAGATGATACTAATGAGCAAAGTGTGCTTTATGCCGTTTCTTCAAAAACCACTTATGTTTTCTATTATGTGTCCATGCATATTTTTGGTCCAGAATCCCTAGAAGTAGCTACTTCACAACATTATCCTTTGTAATCCTTTTATCCTAATCCCCCTGTTTTTTGTTTGCAGTCTCTACATGCATTACAAGCTGTAAGAAGGTCGCTCCTCCACCAGTGCCTCCGCGCACAACCTCCAAGCCCTACATATCGGTGACGGTGCAGAGCAGCACAGAGTCAGCGCAGGACAACTACTTGGACCAGCAGGATAGGAGGTCAGAGGTCAACAGCCAGTCAAGCCACGCTCACAGCAACTCCTCTGACAGCCTTGACAGCACCCGTGCCAACAGCCTGGCCCGGGGTATTCCTCGTCCTCCGCACATCATCCCTATTCCCGTTGCTACACCAAGGGATCCAATCATCCCTAGCACCGCCAATGCTTCCACCGAGACAAGTGACTCAGTAGTCCACAATGAATCTCTGAAATCAGGATCTAGTAAAGGGAATTTAGCAGCAGAGGAACCTTTTGTAGTCCAGGTACCAAGGCGGAAACTGTCTTCTATTGGTATACAGGTAGGCTCTTACAGTTTATCTGAGTGTTATTTAAGCGAGCCAACAGTTGTTAAGGCACATGGAGGAAACTAGTTCATTGGATATATTGTGAGACTGTGGTCTAAAGTGTATTAACAAAGTCATCTTCGGTGTTCCAAGCTAAAGGTCTACTATTGTAATTGTAGTTTTTAAATTGACTAAATTTATATAGCGCTTTCTATGTCATAATGACCACTCTCACTCACTAACACACACGCATTCGTACACCGATACGCAGATCGGTAGGCAATTTTGGGTTAAGTGCCTTGCCCAGTGGCACATTAACATGTGACAAGGCGAAGGTGTAAATGAACCCACAAACTTACAATCGCAAGACGACTTCTTTGCCCACTGAGCCGCAGTCGCCCCAATAAGAGATACCGAATTAAAGCTGATAGAATCAGTGCTTTGTATGTCCTTAAGTTTTGTCCAAACTACAGTTTCTCCTGGACAGCCTTAACATGCTGCTCAAACACAAACTGACGTACTGCTCCTGCTGCCAGTGTTTTCCAGTGCAGCAGTCTCCTGAAGTCCTGAGCAAATATACTGTGTTTGCTCTTTATTTTGATATCCATCCATCCATTGCTTACATCCACCTCCAGGGCTACTGCCAATGCTAATCATTGGGCAACAGCCGGGGTACACCCTGGACAGGTCACTGGTCCATCTCAGGGCAACACAGAGACACTCAGGACAAACATTCATGCACACACTTGTTGTGACTATGAATATGAATATATTATTATTATTATTAAATATTATTATTTTAATATATATAATATATTATTTCATATTTGATATTAATACTTGAATATTTTATCAAATAATATTTCGGTCTGTTAAGGGTTGTCCTGTGAATGCCAGCCCAGTAGAGCGGTGGTATTAGGACAAAATCGAAAAGGGTGAGCAAAGCTCTGACATTATTGAACAGCAAAACTCTGCACACATTTTTAAGAAAGAATTTAAGAAATTCACACAATTTCTTAAAATACAAGAATTTATTAACAAAAATAAGTCAACTCAAAGTCAAACATATTTCAGTCAACAAACTCTTTACTATGCTAAAACAATCCAACTGAACTACCAAGCAGAATTAAGGAATAGGGAAGACTAATGGGCTATGTACAATATAAACAAGTTGATCAAAGATGGTTGAAAACCACGACCGAAAGAGTGATGCAACATTATCATACAATGTTATTTATGTTTGAGAACCAAGGATTATCTTGAAGAATCTGGAAGTGAAGTTAAGTTAGTCTTGGAACTAACTTAGGCAATAATCAGCAAATGTTTAGACAACCATTCACAATGCAAGATCAGATAAAATATTATTTTCTTAAAATAATGTTTTAAAGAATGATCTGCTGAATAAAACCAATCTTCTGGATGACAAATTCTCAACGGTGTTTATTTAGCTGCCTTTATTTATTAAAATAATATTTGAAGAAATATTATTTAGGAAATAGTAAAATATTTAAGGAAATATTTTGGAAAAGAGCCAAATCTTTCTGGAGAAATGGGGCTTAATGGTGTTTACTTAGTTATCAAGTTTAGTAAAATAATGTTTAGGGAAATATTATTTACTGGATTGAAAGCTAACAACCTTTCTGGGTAAATATTATTTACTGGATTGAAAGCTAACAACCTTTCTGGGTAAATATTATTTACTGGATTGAAAGCTAACAACCTTTCTGGGTAGATGATCTTTAGTAGGCGAGAACGGTGTTCTTAGCTGTTAGCAGTTAAAGCTAACAAAAGAACCTTATAGCTTAGCACCAGAATCAACGCGCACCTTTAAAATACCGTTAATAAAAGCGTTAAAATGCGTAAGCGCGGACGGCACGTTATGATCAATCTTCTGTGTTTAAAATCACCCTTCAAGTAAAGTTTGTCTTAACTTTAAAAATACACAAGCACAGAACACAAAACTGAGCACGTGTGCTGCAGATACCCTGCTAGCACTAAGAAAGCTGAGTTTCACAATAAAAACCAAACTTCATAAATTGAAAAATGTTTAGATCATTTCATCCTAAATCACTTCTCTCTCTGCCGAAACTCCTAACCTCGTTTGTGAACCGTGCTGAGGAGAAGTTGTCCGGGCGACGATGAAGTTTGAAGAAAGCTCTGTGAACAAAGGGTTAGCTTCAGCTAACCTCCGTAGCTGTGGGGAAGGCGGCTCGCTCTGCTCGCCGACCAAACTGCACAGTTGCTACGGTAACCACGGTAATGCAGTCCCTGTTGTCCTCCTTTCAGACCGGGAAACTGCTTCACTCGACATCGCAGAGACAGCATCTCTGCTGGGAAACTCTCTGGAAACAAAGTTTGCCTCTGTAGACCTCAGAGAGAAAGTCAAGCAACGCTTGTACCTTAATTATCCCCGTTCTTGAATGAAATACCAGATACACAAACAGCAATTCATTCATACTTAACTTAAGTGCATATGATCGCGTGATCTTATGACAGCCTTGGATCCAGTTTGAAGAGTTATGTCTGTTATGTATTTAGGCCATATTTCAGCTAGACTCTCAAAATGAGCTGGTCTGAGCAAAATCTGGTACAGGTCTTAAGATGGATCCTGGTTGGGTATGACCAGTTGCATTTTGTTATTTGGTTTGTCAATAATTGAGCTTCTAAGAAATTTCACTGGAGGTCCAGTCAATAGAGTGCAGGAAAAAGTTTTTCTCTTTATAAAACTAATGCTTTGCTTTTAACATCATTAATTTAATAACTGGTATTTTGGCCACTCTGTGCAGCTATCCCTAATATAAACAGTTGTCTGAATACAGAGCATCCAGCAGGTCACATGACATAGAAAGACGGGACACTGCAGTAGCCAAATCAGTCTTTCAAAGTCAGCATCATCTTAATGGGTGACAACATATATCGCATTGATTAGGGAAAACACAGATTAGTTATATCAACAAAATAACTGCTCATGATACAGGTTTTGCTGAGTAACTATTGTTGCTCATTCATAAAACTGCAGACAGTGAACCAGTACCAGGTATCATGGGTTTGACTTTAGTCAGAGACTTCAATACCAATCAATTAAAAACAACTTGTCAATCGACTACTTTGGATCCCTACTATCTTTGTATCTGCTGAGATGGTTTTTCTCTTGTTTTGCTTTTTTTTGGAAGGTTAAAGACTTGTCATAGTTTCACTGATATAAAATATGCATGTACATATTTCTAGCCCAGCATTGTTTTCCTCTTGCTTTGTGTTTCTGTTTATTTCTTTTAAGGTCGACTGCATTCAGGAAGTTCCGAGAGAGGAGACCCCGCCTCTGGCCAAATTTCAGTCAATAGGAGTACAGGTGGAGGACGGGTGGCAGTAAGTCCTCTTCCTGTCCTTTTAACAACGTGAGGAATTTATATTATAGCCACACACACATTCTTCTCACTGTCCCCGACCCCTATATAGGACCTTCGTACATGTGAAACCATCCTGAGTGTCTTTGTATGTGTGGTGTTTGTGATGTTGAAGCACATCATATGAGCATTTACTATTTAAAGATCTCCTCCAGGGCCGTTTCAATATTTTAATTCTGTACAAAGTTTAGTTTTGTTTCATGCACTATGTTTGTTTAGTAAATTCAGTTACTTCATAAATTTGTACATTGAAACATAGGCTTGGAAAACTCATTTATGTATTTTATTAAAATGTTTTTTTTTAAATAACTTATTTTGGATGTAATCTGTTTTCTTCCATTTCTTTCTATACAGCGTAGTATTTGAAATTGCTTCTAACATTTACACAAAGACACTGGAACAGAATAGCTTACCTAATAGTCACTATTTCTGTTTTTTGCTGCGCAGAAAGAAACCATCAATATGCAGAAGCTACGTTTTGAAATGAGTGTTGTTCTGCCCAGCTCTGTGCCTGCATTCAAAGAAACTACATTGACCACTTACATTTTAACATGGAGGAAGGCTTTGAATATGTTTCTGCTTATTGTTAAGACCCATGTCCTGTCTGATGGAGTGCAGTTTTCTGTTGCTGCTTTTCTCACTTGTAAGTTTCCTCCTATTTATTATTGATTCCAAATAAAATTGAGCTCCCTTATATAAACTCTGAGTTCCTTCAGCTGCAGTTCAGTTGTTTTCCACATCGTCTTAGACTCAGTGTGCTGTTCTTTTACTCTTGTGTGTATTAAAATACATTTAGCCTTTTGTCTGAACTGCATGGTAACAGGAAGTGGAGACAATTAAACAGAATTCAAATGAAGTCCATTATTCATTTACTCCATTAAGGCGAGAAGCTTACAGGAGGTCTGGGTGCTCTGCTTTCATGTTTCCTGTATCTCTATTAACCAACAAAGTGACCAGGCATTTAAACTCAGCATTTCCTATTTGTTCCGGCAAGGGAGATTCTAGAATGAGTTCTTAGTCCAAGATACAGTCCTTCATAAAGTATTCACTCCCTTTGAACATGTCCACATTTAGTTAAGCTACAAAAATTTTACCTGCCATGTATTTTTTGGGGATTTTATGTGATAAACAGAAAGTACTGTATATTTGTAAAGTGGTTCTGAAAAATATTTAAAAATAAAAATATGAAAAGTGTGCTGTGCATAACCCAGGCTCGGTCAGATTGGATGGAGAGCATCTATGAACATCCATGTGTTATTTTGCCACAGATTTTAAATTAGATTTTTTGACCCAGTCAAAGTCTAGACTTCAATAATGTGTGAAAAAGTTTGAGGAATATGACGGCTTTTGCAAGAAAAATATTGTTTCTTGCTTTTTGTTCTGTTGGAAAGGCCAATTTCTAAACTGAATTGAATTGAACTGTGACACTGTCACTTTGTTTTGTTTCAGACTCAGTCGCTCCAGCAGTATGGCCTCAAAACAAGACACAGACTCAGACACACAGGACATCTCTGCCATATCTCATGTCAGTGTTGCCAAAAACTTTGAGAAAAAAATCATGGTCAACAGTGCCAGTCAGTCAATGAGCTCCCCTCTTGGACAAGAATCTTTAGACAACGGAGAGCCGACTGGTGACTCCTCCCCACCACCTCCCAGGCAGATCCTCAACCGTTCCACCACGCGGAGCAGCTCCTCATCTTTCTCTGAAAGCCTGGATCCAGCACTGGACCCCTCATCTCTGCCACCCCCGGACCCCTGGCTTGACAGCGGAAACGGTAACAACGGAGGCATCTCCCAGAGTGGAGGAGGCGGTACGCTGTGCAGGAGAGATGGCCACTGGTTCCTGAAGCTGCTGCATGCTGAGACTGCACGCATGGAAGGCTGGTGCCAACAGATGGAGCAGGAAACCAAAGACAACCAACTCTCAGAGGAGGGTAAGGTTGGCAGGGTACTCATTGCACTGTCAGGTCTCTGGGTTAACTTGCAGGTATCAGTGAGAACAAAGCCACTGGAAGCCCGACATTTTTTTCCATTATAAACTACATTGCCACATACATGTGAACTTGAGTGGCATCCCATTCTTTATCCATTGGGTTTAATATAATTTTACCCTTTGCAGTCATAAGAGCTCAAGCTCTTCTGGGAAGGCTTTCCCCAAGGTTTAGGAGTGTGTTTATTAAGGTTTTTGGCCATTCTACCTAAAGTGCATTTGTAGGGTGAGAAGGCCTCTCTCACAGTCTCATCTCTAATTTATCCCAAACGTGTTCTGTCGGGTTGAGGTCAGGACTCCAGTCAAATTCTTTCACACCAAACTTGCTCAACCATGTTTTAGTGGACCCTGCTTTGTGCCCTGGTGCACAGTCATTTTGGAAAAGGAAAGGGCTTTCTCCAAGCTGTTCCCACAAAGTTGAGAGCATGAAATTGTCCAAAATGTCTTGGTAATCGGAAGCATTAAGTTCCTTTAATGGGAGGTAGTGGTTTGAGCCCAAGTCCTGAAAATCAGCCCTACACCATGATCTCAAAAATTACAAAATAAATATCATTATATTATAAAAAACTGTTGGCTCAATGCAGTAACGTAAGTGCAGTTCTCCCAGCAGCTGCCAAACCCATACTCGTCCCTAGCATTACCAGACTGTGATTTATGATTCGTCACCCAAAAGAACATGTCTCCACTGCTCTAGGGTCCAGTGACTGCGTGCTTTACACCACCCCATAAAGCTCTCAACAAACTGTCCTTTAGCTAATTTGAAGGCCACGTGATGTTTTTAAGGTGTGTAGCCGTTAGCTCTGCAGAAAGGTGGTGGCCTCTGTGAACTATTCGCCTCAACATCCACTGACCAAACTCTGTAATTTTAAGAGGCCTACGACTTCCTGGGTGAGTTGCTGTTGTTTCCCAAATAGAAGGCAGCTGGATGACTTGGTGAAGACCTTTCACTCTCATCCAAAAGGTCGGAAGAAGTCTTTTGGATAAGACATATAAGACATATCTGATGTTAGATTGCAGTGCATAACTCAGTTCTCACTCCCTCTAATCAATCTGTTGGACAAACACAGCATGGAAGGGATGATGCTGTAAAACCTGGGGTTAAGGCACACAAGCAGGCCTGTAATCTCCAGAATTACACAAATCTAGTCTGGAACTGATTAAACCCTGAGATTAGATTAGTGCCTTAGCATCGGCCTGAGACATACAGCATCAGTGAGCAGACATGCAAAGCACACCAAAAATGCAAAACGTGAAAGGGATTCAGGCGCTCTGTCGTTATCAGGAGGGCTTGTTCGACACGGATAAGGCCCTGCTTGTCTGAAGTGAGGATCGAGGATGTTTGCATTTTCAAAGGTCTGTGTTCAGAATGGGTTTGCATGTGGCCTATGACGGTTAAGTAGTTTGCATTGAATCTGATCTAAATGTGCAGTGGGATCTCGCCACAAAGCAGTCTCATGCCTACAACTTTAAAGTCCACCAATCAGAAGAGTCCCAGTTTTGTCAAGGCAGATGTTGTCCTAATTTGACTCTGCAAACAGACCAATGCTGTCATAAGTCGCGTTTTTTCTATAGTTTCTAAAAAAACAATAGTTTTCCATTCATTATCTTATTCAATCTATACTGTGGATCCTGTTAGACAGGAAAATGCAGACATCTGGAATTTTTAGAGCTCTGATGACCTTATTTCACAGGTGGTTGTGTCATAACAAGCAACATGATGATTCCTAATAAGCCATTTGAAAGAGCTTTAAAACAATGTGTGTTGAATTTTGTTTTCCTCTCACTGTAGTGCTGGGGAAAGTTCGCAGTGCGGTTGGAAGTGCTCAGCTCCTAATGTCCCAAAAGTTCCAGCAGTTCCGGGGACTTTGTGAACAAAACCTGGTGTGTATATTGTCACTCTTTGACCCAGCAACCTTGAACTCAAAATGCACAGTTGGTGGCAAGAGAAAAGTGTTACCTGTTGGTGATGCTTCCCATTGTAAGAGCTGCTTGCTTTGCTATGCATAAAAAGCTTTCATGTGCTTGAAAGCTGACTGATCTGAAAGCAGCCATGATATGCTGCATAGTAAGCATCCGCAGAATCCATCATGAGGACCCAGCAGCACAAAACACAAGGAGCTTATATTAAGCCAATAAGCCCTTCCACCCAGATGACGTCTTTTTGTGAAAATGTCATTATACAAATTGTAGCCAACAACCAGCACATGATATGTACCATACGGAGTGATGAACAGCACTCAAATGTGATTTGTCCTGAGATGAGAGCAGGAAGTGCTGAAGCATTATAACGGTAAACTGTGTGGAGTCAGACTGTGTATGTGCAGGATTTCAGCTTTGGACATACAGCACATCAAAGTGTAGCATTTCCATGTGAAAAATCAAGGGGTATGAATACTCTGCAAGGCACTGTAGTTGCTTTGACATCTCTTCATATTTGCAAGCATTTCAGAAAAAATTACTACCTCAATTAAAACCATTTTGAACAGAAGGTATGGCTGTTTTGCATTTTATAACTTGATATTGATTACTAAATATTCTCTTTTTTCTGTCAAAAACGTGTCAGTTCTCAGTGTTTATTTCATGCAAAATGTTCAGTTTATCAAAAACGAATGTTGTTGTACACCTCCATCTAGTGGTGAACATAAAAACTGCAGCTACATGCTGGTGGACACTTATAAAGCCTAAGCATCACATTGCTGTGCTTATAGCTAGAAAAATATGATGTTGGTGGAAAAAGAGGGCTTGGAGAAAATCAAAATACAATGCAAAGTTGTGTGGCTTTTTGCTTATTATATTTAATTAAAAAATACCATATTTGTAATTTAAACAGTGCTCTTTTAGAACTGATAAACCTAGAATAATAATTGTCCTCAATGCTACTAAGTGACGGTAGTCATAGTGCTATTTTTGTTATAGCTTTCAGATCATCCAAACCAATCGTTTTCCTTGAAGGATAGCTACATCCCATTACTTTCAAATAGAAACAACATTAATGTGTCACAATACATTAGACATTTCATGGGCTGTTTAATTAAAATAACAGTTCCAGTTTCGTGAGGTTTTTGATCAAATGTAGTTAGGGTTAGGCCAAAAGCTGATGAGATCACTCCCTGTACTTCTCTGCTGATGTCCTGTATTACACATTTTTTGCAATCCATTTCATCTTGTTGCCTTACCTTTAACAATGCATCAACAATTTCTACATTAAAGCGTTCTCTCACATAGTGTGACTTTCAATAACAGAACCAATAAACTGCAGCCTGCTTCTCTCCAATCAAATCTGGCTTTTCAAGAAGTTCATAATGTATCACAGCTTTTAACTCATGGCTTTGTCCACTTCATGTTTTTTTTAGGTAATATACGCTCATCCTTCACCTTTATAACCTTAATTTATGGAGTAAATGCAGTTCTAGTAGTTAAAACATATTTTCATTTCTGTATACAGTTTGCTTTAGTACATGGAGATACTGTTTACACCCTTCTTACCTACTTTGTTCCTTTTTATTTATAGAGCACATTTCATTCACAGCGAACTCATAAAGTGCTTTGCATTAGAAAAACAAGAAGTAATGAAAAACAAAAGAAAAATGAAATTATGAGTTGAATAAGTCGAACCATGAGAAAAAAAGAAAATGTACACAAATGTACACACTACTCTCTGCTGTTCTTCAGTTTCACCATGTTTATTTTTCTCTGGTCAGAATGTGACTGCCAACCCACGGCCCACAGCCCAGGACCTGGCTGGCTTCTGGGACCTGCTGCAGCTATCTATCGAAGACATTAGCCTCAAGTTTGATGAGCTCTACCATCTCAAGTCCAATGACTGGCAGCCCGTGCCGTCTGCGGCCACCCAGTCGTCCCCTGAGCGGAAGGTACTTCCCACCCATGCTGCCCAGTGCCCTGGCTGGGGTAGGAAAGCCGCCGAAACCGGCCTCTCTCCTCCCACCACCACCGTCATTTCTCTCCCACTCTTTTTAAACCCTGTCCCTGCGTGGGATGAACTCTTAACGAGGCCTCCCTGTCCCACACAGAGGAGCCCGAGAGATCCCTCTAAGCATGCATGGGAAAAGAGCCATCTCAAAGAGGGTTTGGGGCTGCTGTGTCTTTAAAGTGTAAAGCCCTGCTTTGAGCATGCATGCATCATTTATCTATGGGTGCTTGTGTGTCTGAGTTGCAATGGAGCATGCCTAAGATGCACTGGTTAAAGTGACAGAATGCAGTCGTGCTTTTGCTCATTAACCTGGCGAAATTTGTCTTTGTGTAGCTGTTTCTTTTTGTCTGTGGCGTCCGAGACTTTTTATTATGAATTTAACTGAATGTGAAGTGCTTTTTGTGGCTCCGGATTAATTCCCCCCTTCGGCAATTCGTGCCTCTCTTCTGCACTCACATGTAAGTGTTTCGTGCCAATTTATTTCCATTTTGCACCGTCAACAAACCATTTCCTACCCATGTTCTTAACCACTGTATGTCAGTTTTTTTTATCTTTTGCAGTTGAAAAACTTGGATTAATGAAAAATTTAGAGTATCAAATTCCTTTGTATAATTTTTATTTAATAGAACACTATTTTGTGTTTCTAATCCCTGTTTGAGCAGTGTTAAATATATAAGAAATTAATACCCCTGATTAAACCAAAATAACTAATCTAAAAGTATCTATTGTTTTTTCTTCAAGTAAATGTTTAGATTACCGAAAACTAGGGAAAATGTCTGAATATTGATGCCGTCAGGTGGTGCCCCTCAATACCATAATAAATATTTGTTGACTGCCTTATACCAACATCAGTTTTGGTGTTTGGAGTACATTTGGAATTAGGAACCTATATTTGTAATGAATAAACATGAAAAACAGACTTTATTTGAAAGACTAATAGAATAACCTTTTTTCATGCCTCGTTTAGACCCATTAGTAAAATGTAAGGAAATCTGTAAAAGGTTGAGACTTTCATGCTCAGGAGTATGTGTGAGTTTTATTTTGATCCCCTTTAAGTCACTGGTTTAGTGAGATCAGCTATGATATATGGTTTAGAGACATTTGCACTGTCTAAAAGACAGGAGGCTGAGCTGGAAGAGGCAGTATTGAAGATAATGCAGTTTTGATTGAGAGTGACCAGGATGTACAGGATTGGTTTGGACATATTCTGAGAAGAAATTCAATTCAATTCAGTTTCTTTATATAGCGCCAATTCACAACACATGTCGTCTCAAGGCACTTCCCAAAACTCAGGTACATACATTCCAATTAGTCCTAACCATTGAACAGTGCAGTCAGATTCAGTTATTTATTCAAACCCAGGAGATTGCATCCAGTCAGTGACTTGCAGCATTCCCTCCTCCCGGATGAGGATGTAGAGACAGTGGACAGTCACTGGCGTTGACTTTGCAGCAATCCCTCATACTGAGCATGCATGTAGCGACAGTGGAGAGGAAAAACTCCCTTTTAACAGGAAGAAACCTCCAGCAGAACCAGGCTCAGTGTGAGCGGACATCTGCCACGACCGACTGGGGGTTTGAGAGAACAGAGCAGAGACACAAAGAGAACAAAGAAGCACTGATCCAGGAGTACTTTCTATGGGAAGGAAAAGTAAATGTTAATGGCAGCAGCCTAAGCCTATAGCAGCATAACTACAGAGATAGCTCAGGATAACTTAAGCCACTCTAACTATAAGCTTTATCAAAAAGGAAAGTTTTAAGCCTAGCCTTAGAAAGAGACAGTTTGTCCATCTAGAGCCCACTGATGGCCATTGTTATACTAAAAACCACAACGATTGGCATACCTCTCTCTGTCAGATTGATTATAACTATTGGAAAAGAGAGGGGGTCATACAGGTAGCAGAAATGGAGGGTGTGTTTGCACCTCAACCATTACTGAGCCGGTTTAGGCTAATCCTGACTCCCCCTTACTCCATCCAACAGGGAGGGAAGAAGACGGAGGTAAAATAAGGAAGATGGCTCAGGATAACCTAAGCCACTCTAACTATAAGCTTTATCAAAAAGGAAAGTTTTAAGCCTAGCCTTAAAAGTAGACAGGGTGTCCGCCTCACGGACTAAAACTGGGAGCTGGTTCCACAGGAGAGTAGCCTGATAACTAAAGGATCTGCCTCCCATTCTGCTTCTAGAGACTCTAGGAACCACCAGTAAACCTGCAGTCTGAGAACGAAGTGCTCTGTTAGGAACGTATGGAACAATCAGATCTCTGATGTATGATGGAGCTAAATCATTAAGGGCTTTATATGTGAGGAGGAGAATTTTAAATTCTATTCTGGATTTAACAGGGAGCCAATGAAGGGAAGCTAAAGTAGGGGAAATATGATCTCTCTTTTTAATTTTCATCAGAACTCTTGCTGCAGCATTTTGAATCAGCTGAAGGCTTTTAACTTAATTTTGTGGACATCCTGATAGTAACGAATTACAATAGTCCAGCCTTGAAGTAATAAATGCATGGACTAGTTTTTCAGCGTCACTTCTGGACAGGATATTTCTAATTTTGGCAATGTTCCGGAGATGAAAGAAGGAAATCATAGAAACCTGTTTAATATGGGATTTAAATGACATGTCCTGGTCAAAAATAACACCAAGGTTTTTTACTTTATTACCGGAGGTCAATTTAATGCCATCCAGGTTAAGTGATTGACTAAGCAGTTTCTTTTTTAAAGACTCCGGTCCAAAGACGACAACTTCTGTCTTGTCTGAATTTAGAAGCAGAAAATTTAAGGTCATCCAAGTTGTTATGTCTTCAAGACATGCTTGTAGTCTATCTAACTGGTTGGGCTCATCAGGATTTATGGATAAGTAAAGCTGAGTATCATCAGCGTAACAGTGAAAATTTATTCTATGCTGCCTGATAATTTTACCTATTGGAAGCATATATATAGTAAAGAGAATTGGCCCAAGTACTGAAACCTGTGGTACTCCTCAATTAACCCTGGAGTTTAAAGATGATTTATCATATACATGAACAAACTGGAATCTGTCAGACAAATAAGATTTAAACCAGCCTAGTGCTGTTCCCCTGATCCCTACAGCATATTCCAGCCTTTCTAAGAGAATATTGTGATCGACTGTATCAAATGCAGCACTGAGATCTAACAGGACAAGTACAGACACAAGTCCATTATCTGAGGCAATAAGAATATCATTAGTGACTTTCAGCAGAGCTGTTTCAGTGTAATGATGAGCTCAGAAGCCTGACTGAAACTCTTCAAACAGGTTATTGCTGTGTAAATGCTCACACATTTGATTAGCAACTATTTTCTCAAGAATTTTAGATAAGAATGGAAGATTGGATATCGGTCTGTAATTTATTAAGTCATCTCGATCAAGTGAAGGTTTCTTAAGCAAAGGTTTAATTACAGCTACCTTAAAAGCTTGTGGTACATATCCATTTACTAAGGATAAATTAATCATATCTTAAATGGGGCTGGTAATCAGAGGAAACACCTCCTTAAATAATTTGGTTGGGATTGAGTCTAACATAGGTTTGGAATACTCAGTTAAATTAAACTCAAAGGTTATTAAAAAATGGTCAGACAGGACAGGGTTATTAGAAAATATTATGTCTTTACACTCAATTCCATATGTCAGCACAAGGTCCAGAGAATGAAGACAAAGGTGGGTAGGTTTGTTAATGTTTTGAGTAAAGCCAATTGAGTCTAAGATAGCATTAAAGGCTATATTTAGGCTATCACTTTCAGTGTCAACATGAATGTTAAAATCCCCCACTATAATAACCTTACCTGTATTTAACACTAAATAAGATAAAAGGTCTGAAAACTGATCTAAAAATTGAGAGTAGGGGCCTGGTGGATGGTACAAAACAACAAACAGAAGTGGTTTTAGTGGTTTGCAATTTGGATGAGGAAAACTGAGGATTAAATATTCAAAAGAGTTGTAGCTATTGATTGGTCTGGGACTAGTCAATAAATCGGACTGAAAAATGGTTGCTACTCCTCCTCCTCGCCCAGTATTTCGAGGAATGTGAAAATTTAAATAATTAGTAGGAGTTGACTCATTTATAGTAACATAATCCTCTTGCTGCAGCCAGGTTTCTGTGTGACAAAATAAATCAATCTGATTGTCACAAATCAGGTCACTAACTAGCAAAGTCTTTGAAGAGAGAGATCTTATGTCCAGTAAGCCACATTTAATTGTTTTATTTTTCTTCTTAGTCTGAGTTGTGTTTATTTTTATTAGATTTTCCTGATTTTCTCGTTTTAGATTATTTTTTAATCTATTCCATTTTGGCCGTGGGCGAGACACTGTCTTAATAGGGTAATGGGTGGGTAGCAATACAGAAGCTGCAGAGAGGAGTGTTAAACTATGACCCTGCTTCCTGGTCTGAACCCTGGGTTGTCAGAGTTTTGGAGAACTAATGAATTCGGCCAGATTCCTAGAAAGAAGAGCTGCTCCATCCAAAGTGGGATGGATGCCGTCTCTCCGGATCAGACCAGGTTTTCCCCAAAAGGTTCGCCAATCATTAATGTAACCCACATTGTTTTCTGGACACCACCTAGACAGCCAGCGGTTGAATGACAGCATG